>CAJHQP010001334.1:0-119923 GCA_905132765.1 Moricandia arvensis | reverse complement strand
CTGTGCATGTTCTTGTTTGATTGTTGCACGGCTGGTCGAGTCAACTTATACTTAGACCAGATCGGGGGTGTCACAACCGTGGCCAGAAGGATCGATCCTCTAAGGTCAGTGGTATGGATCATGTAAACCAAAGGCATGGACCATTGTGTGAAAACATGTGGTTTATGATCTCTGGAGCTCTGATCACACCCATTTATGTTTGTCTACTTATTATATCTTCCTATCCTGATAAGCCTATGAGAGTTTGGTGATCATAAAGGCCTTCCAATAGACCAAGCATAAGGCTGGTTCCATTGGACAATTTTTCGGCCAGAAATGAGTTCCATGATCCCAAACTACTTTATATGTGTTCGATTGGCTTGAAAACTCGAGGATAGATGTTTTAGGATTTATAAGAATTATTCGAAAAGACTAGACACAATTTGGACTTGATTTGCTCAAAAACCATATCTTGGTCTTAGGGCTGTTTGGGTCGGATCCCAGGGTTAGGGACTGTTTCTGGTGATTCCGACCATGGATTCCTTCTAGTTAGGATTTATCATGAATTTTATTTAGTTTTTGGACCACTTTTGAAAAAGGTCAGAGTTGGTCCAAGATAGTCCTTAGGCGCAGAACCATGCAATTGCTTAGGTTTGTGGTTAGGTTATCGGACATATTATAATGCTGTTGTGCTTGTGTGGTTTTAGGTAAAGACATGAACCGTGGCAAGGCCAAGGAACCGTGAGGACTCAGGCTGGAATAGATGTGTGTGTGGGTTAAGGGGTAGAAATGTTTAAGTTATGAACTTATGATAGCCTATTGTGCAACCTGAATCACATGAATACTTTGTATCACTCTGATTTATATTTATACAATCTGTTTGCCCCTTATTTGATATTGATTCTAACTCTGAAATGAATGAACCTCAGTTTTGGTTAAAAGGACTTAGCAGTTATTTGACTTAAAACCGGAATCAACCTTAGAATTATTTAGGCTAAGACTTGGATCTGGTTGGGGTTCAATGGACCAGGATCGGGTCTTACAAGTTGAGAGTTTCTTCTCCTCTTCATAATCTCTAAATCTCTGGTTCTCTCTATACTTAGTCTCTGTCCCATTAATCTATTAATCTCTCATTTAGTATCTCTATTCTCTTAGTCTCACACGAATCTTCATCATACTCATCAGCCTCCTTCTCCTTTTGCATCAAGTATCATCCGCATCTTATTCATTGCTGTTCTTCATCACTCAAGTACTTAAGCTCTGAAAACCTTTTAACAAGGTCTTCTTTCTTCCTTCTGTCTTCATCAACAAGTTTGAAACCGGCTTCACCTTCAGAAGAACCTTCCTTTGCCGCGACTTCTTTGGAGAGTTTTGGAGAATCCGTGATGCAATCACTCCATAAACCCTTTCCTCCATGAGCAGTCTTCAACAAGCGTGACCAAAGAAGGTATTTAGGACCCTTGCGGTTAACATGAATGATCAGGGCTTTGTTTGACTCCAACTTGATGTCTATTTGAAACTGAAAGGAAGAAGCTTTGAGACTGGATGAACTGGATCTTCAAGGAGTGAGCTTGAGAGCTTGTGTTTGTTGAAGAATGATTCACCAGGAGTCTGAAAAACCGGGCTCTCATACCATAAAAGCTTTATAAGCTGATGATTATGATGCTTGAGTGATGTAAGAATCGAAACAGAATGATGAGAGAAAGAGATTAATGGTGAAATGAGAATAGCGAAGAGATTACATAAAGACTACGAGAGATTTTATGGAAATGAGGCTGAATAAAGAGAGTTTGAGACTATGAAGGCATCAGGAGTAAACAAGGAGAAGAAATGAAGTGAGGTCGACCTGTCCGTACAATGCCGTACAAGGCTGTACAAGCCGTACATGCCAAAAAAGGTCGACCGTACACTTCTCGACCAGCTAAAGGATGAAGCACCAAAAGTGAAAAACTATCAGGGGAAGTAACTTAGCGAGTTACTCTAAGGTTTTACAATTACCATCCGAACATTGGAGAGGGTAAGGCGCGCATTGACAGGCTGTCCAAGGCTGGAAGCATCTGGTCCAAGATTCCAAGATGCTCCAACGAGCAAGACCTCTCGTCCACACGTTTAATGAGCCGTGATCTTCCGGATGGACTGGCCTCGTCTCTCCTTAGTTTACCATTTATTCGTTGTAAAGTAGTCTCTCTATATATTGTAATCAAAGGCCAAGAAATAAATCAAGGAGAAAATTTTGTATCTTCTTCTCTATTCTGTCTACGAGTTCTTCATTTCCATTTCTCTGGTTCTAGATAAATTATCAACCTTTCTCACCAAATCTCTCATCCTCTGATTATTTCTCTCTTAATTTCACAAAACACATATGGTATCAGAGCCAGGTTTCTCGGATATCTGATTTCTCTTCCGCAAATCCTCTGTTTTAAGTTCAAGATCCAAACTTTCGAAGAGCTACCTTCAATCCCAAGCTTTCCAAGATGGAAAACATCAGGACTTTGGCGACTCCGGTAACTCACAAGGGGATGAACTACTTACTCTGGTCGCGTTTGGTGAAGACAGCTCTAGGTGGCAAAGGCTTATAGAGCCATGTCACGAGTTCTGAATCTCCAAAGCAGACGGTCCAAGATGGTGACAAGGAAATTGTCATCACTAATGAGGCGAAATGGGAGAAAGAAGACATGATGGTTCTAACCATCCTTCAAATCTCTCTGGATGCTCCCATTCTCGAAGCATACTCTTACTGTGAGACCGCTAAAGATCTATGAGATACGTTGAAGAAGGTGTACGGAAACATCAGCAATCTTGAGTAGAGTATTTGAAGTGAAGTGCACCATCAATAACCTAAGCTAAGAAGGGATGGAGTTCACTCAAAACATGGCAAAGTTCAGAAATTTATGGTCTTAGATTGAGATGCTGAGGCCAAGATTCATGGATCCGGATGTGCTTGAGGAAATGCGTGAGCAAGACAAGATGTTTGGTGTCTTGCTCACCCGCAACTCATCATACACCGATCTCATCAAACATATCTGAGATCCGTGAAGCTTCCATCTCTTGAAGAAGTTTGCTCACAGATCCAGAAGGAGAAAGGTTCTCTCAATCTATTTGGCAGAAAAGGAGAACTTGCCTTGGCAAACAAAGCCTCTGAAGTTCCTCAAGCTAACCAGGTGTCATACAAGACTGAAGACAGAAGGCCTGGTGGATGTGAGCATTGCAAGCGTAGAGGCCACAAGAAATAACATTGCTGGATCCTTCACCCACGCCTCAAACCACCTAAGTTTGCAGCTAGAGACAAAGATGCCAGAGCTCAGTTCACCAGTGGCATGGTGGAGCATGATCAACGAACAAGTACCTCTACTGTTCAGACTGAAGGCGGCAAAGCTCTAACCACCCACGCACCTTGAAGAGCAATGATGATGGTCTAGTTAGGAGATCCAAATTCGACCTTCTGATCAAAGCCATCAAGGAGTACTCTAGTATGGCAGTAGGTAGCTCTTTAGATGCATCTAAGGTATATAACATTGTGGGTACTTCACTTGCTGCATCTAGAATTCAAAACATGAGTAGTATATCACTTGCTGCATCTACATTGCCTAAACCTCTAATCATTGATTCTGGTGCATCTCATCATATGATAAGTGACACTAGATTAATCAAGGATATAAAACCTGCTTTAGGACATGTTATGATTGCAAATGGAGATAGGATGTCCATTAAAGGAATTGATAACTTTCACTTGTTTGAATAGGATTCTAAAGCTTTCTATATGCCTGATTTCACATCCAACTTGTTATCTGTTAAGAGGGCAACTAGTGATTTGAATTGTAACGTTACGTTCAGCCCTAATGATGTGATATTTTAGGATATTGAGAGAAATAAACTGATTGGAAAGTGGATCACAAGAGAAGACCTTATATGCTTGAAGATGTCAAGCCCCTCTCTGATTCAAATTGCGCATTTAGTTCCATTCTTGTTTTTAATAGTGATGTATTGTGGCATGCTAGATTAGGACATCCACATTGTAGAGCCTTGAACTTGATATTTACTGATCTTATTATCAAGAATAAAGATTATGAAGCTTGGGTAAACATTGCAAGTCAGTTTTTTCAAGGTCTAGAACTATTTATGAATACTGTTTTGATCTTGTGCATTCAAATGTTCGGACTGCCCCTTGTTTATCTAGAGAAAACCAGAAGTATTATGTCACATTCATTGATGAAAAAATTGAAATATACTTGGATCACCCTGAGTAAGTCTAAAGATAAGGTCGTAAAGGCATTTAAAAACTTTCAATCATAGATTGCTAACAATTACAATGCCAAGCTCAAAATCTTTAGATCAGATAATGGAGGGGACTACACCAGCAATGCTTTCAAGGATCACCTGGCCAAGCAAGAGATTAATCACCATACAAGTTTTCCCCACACTCCCCAACAAAATTGGGTAGCTGAAAGGAAGAATCGTCACCTTATGGAGGTTGCAAGGTCGATCATGTTTCATAGATATGTTCCAAAGAGGTTTTGGGGTCATCATGGGATCTCTGCCTGTTATCTAATCAATCGAACTCCTACAAGGATCCTTAAAGATGTCTCTCCATTTGAAGTTCTCAACAAGACCAAGCCATCTCTAGACCATCTTCGGGTGTTTGGATGCCTTTGTTATGTTTTGGTACCAGGTGAAATGAGAAACAAGCTTGAGCCAAGGAGTTCTAAGGCAATGTTTGTTGGGTACTCTACAACTCAAAAGGGGTACAAGTGTTATGATCTGCTAACAAGGAAGGTTTCAGTATCTAGAGATGTGAAGTTATGTAGAGAGGGAAGATGGTTCTATGAAGAGACCAAGTGGAATGACCTTAAGGATCTCTCTCAAGATCCAACAGAGCGAGCTACAAACTTGCGGATCATCCTAGAAAGTGTGGGTATCAACATGTCCCAGGATCAGGAACCTAGCAGACAACCAAAAAACCAGAAAACTGAAGATACCCACCTTGTTCATGAGGGGGGCAATTAAGATGAACTTGAACAGCAACACAAGGAAAGCTCAGTACAAGATTCAAATTACCATGATAAAGCTGGTTCTCAAGAAGAAGAAGTGAGGCACAGTAGTGGAGATGAGTCAGAAGCAACTGCACGAGGACCTGAACCTGAAGCTCAACCACTAAGAAGCAGCACCAGAATCAGACATCACCCCTCTATTGGAAGAACACAAGGGTATACTACAATGCTGACGCAGTGGAGATTCCTCTTGGAAGTACATGTTCCTTGGCTTGCTAACCAGTTTAACACCAAGTCTCCATAAGAGGATTAGATAGAGAAGAAGTCCCAAGCACTTATGAAGAAGCAATGAAGCATAAGGTGTGGAGAGAATCAGTGGGCACTGAGAGAGATGCTATGATCAAGAATGTAACTTGGTTTGAAGCAGAACTACCAGAGGGAAGAAAGCTACCACAAGCAAATGGATCTGCACTATCAAGTACAATGCGGATGGCACTATTGAAAGACACAAGACTTGACAGGTGGCTAGAGGATTTACTAAAACCTATGGTGAATATTACCTAGATATCTTTGTGATATAGCCTATTTATTACCAGTTTTAGGCCACGTTCTAGGCTCTATTTAGGATATATTATGTGTGTCTAGACTATGTTTTATAGAATTTTCAGGTTGAGGTACGTTCTGGAAGACTTTGGTAATTCTGGAGATGTTTGAGATGCAAAACTAAGCATATGCGTCAGAATTTTATCTATGGATGGAGATCTTCCCATGGTGAGATTGAGCTGATATTTTAACACATGATAAATATTTGAGTTAGCTTTCAGATTCCACCGGTTTTAAGTCCATCTCACGGTTAGATCTAACGTTATGCCTTATTTACTAAAGAGTGGTCTGTCTGCCTCGCGAGAGGAAGATGTCGAGAAGATTAATGAATTTCAATCGACGGCCCAGCCTTGGTATCGAACGAAAGTGATCCCAGAAGACAGGCCCAACTTATTTTATGGCCGACTTAAACCCAGAAGGCATCACAAATTACCAGAATACCTTGCATGACTAAAAACCCTATTTATGAGTTTATAAGCCATTGTTTAGGCAACCCACTTACCAAGCTTTATTCAATCTATTGTTCTAGGGCTAGGAGAGAAGGGAGGAACTCCTTCAGAATTCTCCTAGAACTCCTTTGGTTCTTTATTTGATTTCTATTCTATATCTATTTCATCTATGATTTCTGCGACAAAGATCATGTCTGAGTAGATCTCTTATTAGGTTTACGGTTTATTGATGGTATTGATGGATTTTTCAAACAATAGAATTGCTAGGGTGATTATTAGATCTATCAATAGAATTGTGTTTATTGCTTGTGTTCTATAGTAGCTAACTAGAACCCTGATCATATGATGGTTAGGTGCAAGCGAGAGCATGGTCTACTACCAAAATTAATCATGTTGAGCTAGGTTGCTAGAAACAAATGAGAGTTGATTTAGTTAATTTAGTTAACTTATCGAATTAGGTAATAAAGCTTGACCTAAGAGACCATCGATCGATGCAGGATCATTGCCATCGATCGACGGTCATCCCACGTCAACAAGCGTGAGCTGAGACATCGGACTTAGTCAATAGATTAGACTCGCTGCGGGAGCTGGCCGTCTTTTACATTAGATATCGAGTTCTATGATTAATACCCTTAGCTTCTATCTTTTATAGTCCACTTGCTTGAAATCCTAGATCTAGCTATTTATTATTATTGCTCACTTACCAATCAATCAATTATCTGCTATAGTTTATTTACTGCTTACTAATCTATTTGCCTAGCTTAACCGCGACTGTATTGAGTTTATTGTGTGTTCACGCTCCCTATGGATTCAATCCCTAAATACTACAATTTGACCTTTCTTGGCAAGAGTAGTTCATAGGGTTAATTTGATAGAGTTTGCATTGAAATACATAAAAACCCTCCTGTCAAATAAGGCGCCGTTGCTGGGGAGCGAGGATTCGCCATTAGACTCAATTTGTTTGATTTAGTCTAGGTATTTTTCTATATTAGTTTACTTACATAAGAAAATTTATTGTGTTTCAGGTACATACATATTAGTAGCAAGAAGCATTGAGGAGAGAATTTTTAGGTTCTTCAAAAAAGGAACCTGCTGATTCGCGCACGATCCATAAGTCTACGAGGGCAGTCGACACCCTCCAAGCAGTGATCACTAGCAAAGAGAAGCGAGCAACGATCGACACCAATACTTCACCGTCAACCGATACTATCATCATGACAGTGATTGATGCTCACACTTCACCGTTGATCAATACTACTTGCAGGAAGACAAAGAATGTTGAAGGGCTCATACTTGAAGCTGATGTGAATGGGATCTTAAGATATAACGAAGGTCGGGCTCGCAATAGTGCAGGACAGTTGATTACTGTTGCTGAAAGGAATGACTTTGAGCTGATACCTAAATATATCACAACTATGGAGCTGCATCCCTTTTATCGCTTTTCTCACGAGCAACAAATGGATCATATCAACTTATTTGAGGAAATCATACTGTATATCTTCAATGGAGTTACCGAAGAACATTACTTCTGCAAACTCTTCCCATACAACCTTGCTGGAGACGCAACTCACTGGTTCAAGAAGATACCGCCAAGGTTCCTTACTACCTGGAATGACATCAAAAAAGCCTTCCTCAACAAATTTCTCTATGATGCTCCAGGAAATCTAGAGATTGAGATGGAATCTATGATTTGATATATGGTAGAGGATGATGGACAAAATGGATTTGGAGAACCAAGAAGAGCAGATGAAGTTGATATTAGTGATCTGACCTTATCATCGATCGACACCACGACCTCAACATCGATCGACACTAAGACCTCAACATCAATCGACACTAACCCTTGTTGTCGATCGACACCACTTGACATCCATGAAAGTTCGAGCTGTCTTCAGGACATTGGAGACTCGACACTATAGAGCAACAATGTATCAAGTGTTATCATGCTCCAGATGTAGACATAGAAATCACCATGGGAGATCTTTTGGAACTAGAAATCTCTTGGAGCTAGAGGATAGAAAATAACATGGGTATTTGGATTAGAGTAGGAAGGTCAATATGGAAGAATTATTGGATATGGAAGAAGATATGGATAAGGACATGGAGCAGAAGCTTGATGAGGAACAGAACACTTCGGGAAAAGGTCTCAAGATTTCACCAAAAGCTTGCATCAATTGATAGCCACCTGATGATATTGATCGACACTCATTATTGGACGAACAGCTAGGTTACATGATTGAGCAGGGTCGGTTGAGGAGAGAATGCACGTGTCCAAGACCTCACATCTTGTTGTCCCTAAACATCAGAGACCACCTATCTGCACGAAAGAAGCTGATGGTTTTCACAAAAGAGCGAAGATGGTACATGACCCTGTGAAGTTTGTTGTTCTTATTGCTGTTTTTGAGGTTGAATTTCCTATGCCACCAGATGGAAGTGTGCATATGGATCTTTACGTTGAGGTATTTGATGATCTTCAGTATACATTTGTTTTTCAGAGAGTATTGAAGAATGAAGGTGACGTTGACCAAGGATCATCGATCACAGTATCGATCGACACCATCATTGGTGAATCGATCGACGCGACCATTGTAACATCGATCGACATCAACACCAGAGCGTCGATCGACATCAACACCCGAGCGTCGATCGACATCAACACCAGAGCGTCGATCGACATTCATCATGGATCAGATCAGAATGAGTTTGAAGTGTTTTGTAATCTTTTTGATGGAGGCACCACGAGATCATACAAGTCTAGGGGAAAGAAGAGTAGGAATTCGAAGAAGAGAAAAAGGACCAAGGAAGGTCCTCAGTTATCATTGATTCCCGTCTTCTCAGATGGTGTCAGGTAGTACAGAGTGCGCAGCATATGTTTCTCGCAGCCATTTGCAAAGCTTCGAGCACACGTTATTGCTGAGATGATAGGCAAAGGAGAAAATTCTATGGAGGCTTTCACAAAAAAGGGGATGAAGCTCAAAACATTGGACATTGTGATTTTTTTGGAGCAAGTCCTCAATCTCATCAGAACTGAATCAGAACTCCAAAACGTCAAGCTAAAGACTATAAACAAGCGCTGAGTGGGAAGAAACCTACTGTTTAGTAAGTTTTCAATTAGTTTTTAATTATATTAGTCAATTTTGGATTTTATTTTATTATTACAAGTTTCAAAAAAAAGATCCAAGGAAGATAGTCTGCACAGAGCATCGACCGACTCTTGATCACTGTCTATCGACAGAGTAACCTTAGTATCGATCGATCGCCACTTAACTATCTCGATTGACGGTCACCATTAGCGATCAAGTATATCGTTATTCCTTGTTAAACTTTGTACTTATGATTTATTTTCTTCACAAATCTTAGTTTGTCTAACACTGGTTATAGTGTTGTTTAAGTATGGGGGAGGTTTACTGATATTGTGTTATATTTTGAATTTTATTTTCTATATTTATTCTAAAAAACAAAAAGAAAAAGAAGTAGAAACTTACAAGTGTACCATGGATCAATTTTGAAGAATCAACATCGACTGACTATGGAACATGAGTATCGGTCGACATCAACATCGTGACATCGATCGGTACTCTTTTATAGAGTCTAGTATCGAGTTTCTCTCTTAAGCTATTTACTTATGATTTGATTTTTCCGAACCAATCAGGGATGGATTACAGTGGGGACAGTGTAATTTAAGTCTGGGGGAGGTTCACTAATGCTCTTTAATTTGTTTTGAGCCTTATTTACTATATATAAGTGTTTCAGAAAGTTTTATTGAGTCAAGAACGAGACTATGATGATCAAGATTTATTATTGATTAACCACACTTTAGCACCATTCTTAGAAGGTTGTTGCAGAGATTACTAGAGATACCAAAGTGGATCATCCTGCCACTAAATCACACTTGGTTAGAAAGTCTGAAGGAACCGAAGCTGATTTCCAACACTAATCCTGACATCATCTGCTCGCTTTGGGGCTTGGTATACACTGGATCAGATTTCTTTTGCAAAGTCTGTAGGTACAAATCATTGCACCTTTGGTGCCCTTCTCTCTTTCTCTTCAGCATCTACCTAATAGCTTAAAAGATTGAGATGACTTGCCGAGATGAAGAGGCGTAGGTAAATTACCCATGACCCCATTATTCTAATTTTGAGGGACAATCACACATTGTTGGAAGCGAGGGGTAGGTACATTACCGATGACTCCACTATTTGCCTACAACTTTGCCCAAAAAGAAAAAGAAAAAGAAAAGAAAAGAAAAGAAAAGAAAAGGAAAGTTAAAGAAGAGGAAAATAAAAAATGAGATGACAAGATGGACTGTATCAGCATCACTGTCCATTGAGTTTGAGATCTAGAAAAGATTAAGAGAGAAAGAGAGGAGAAAGAAATCAGAGAAGACTTTGTGCCTAGTTGTTCAGATACTTGCAGATGTGGAGTCCATGTGTCCTTTATTGATACTCCCAAGGTAGAGCCTACACTTTATTTTATGCAAAGAAATGAAATCAGTAGAGGGGTGAGTCAAACTAGTATTTGCAATTTTGTTGGTAGACTGGATTTAGTTGATATACTAGGATAGGGTATATAAATTTTCTATGTGATTGACTTTATAAGATGTGGTTTCGACAGAGTAAGGTGACAATTATACTTAGACATTATTTAACTCTCCGCTTTTCAAACCTCTTTCACAAGCTTAATTTTCTTGAGGACAAGCTAAATGTTAAGTCTGGGGGAGTTGATATAGCCTATTTATTACCAGTTTTTGGTCATGTTCTAGTCTCTATTTAGGGTCTATTATGTGTGTTTAGACAATGTTTTAGAGTATTTTCAGGTTCAGGTTCGTTCTGGAGGACTTTGGTGATTATGGAGCTGTTTGAGATGCAGAACTGCACATATCCGTCAGAAGTTTATCTATAGATGGAGATCTTCCCACGGTTACATTGAGATGATATTTTTACACAAGCTGTAGGTTTTAGTTATATTTCCAATACCACCAGTTTTAGGTCCATCGGATCGTTAGATCTAAAGTTATGACCGATTTACTAAAGAGTGGTATGTCTGCCTCGTGAGAGGAAGCTGTCGAGAAGATGAATGAGTGTCGATCGATGGCCCAACCTTGGTGTTGATCGGCGGTGATCCCAGAAGACAGGCCCGGCTTATTTTATGGCCGACTTAAGCCCAGAAGCCATCATAAATTACCAGAATACCCTTGCACGACTAAAAACCCTATTTATAAGTTTATAAGCCATTGTTTAGGCAACACACTTACCAAGCTTTATTCTATATATTGTTTTAGGTCCATCAGATGGTTCGATCTAAAGTTATGACCGATTTACTAAAGAGTGGTCTGTCTGCCTCGCGAGAGGAAGCTGTCGAGAAGATGAATGAGTGTCGATCACTGGTGTTGATCGGCGGTGATCCCAGAAGACAGGCCCGACTTATTTTATGGCCGGCTTAAGCACAGAAGCCATCATAAATTACCAGAATACCCTTGCACGACTAAAAACCCTATTTATAAGTTTATAAGCCATTGTTTAGGCAACACACTTACCAAGCTTTATTCTATCTATTGTTCTAGGGCTAGGAGATAAGGGAGGAACTCCTTCAAAGTTCTCCTGGAACTCCTTTGGTTCCTTATTTGATTTATATTCTGTATATATTTCATCTATCATTTCTGTAACAAAGTTCATGTCTCAGTAGACCTCTTGTTAGGTTTAGGGTTTATTAATGGTATTGATGCCAAACAATGGAATTGCTAGGGTGATTATTAGATCTATCAATAAAATTGTGTTTATTTCTTGCGTTCTAGAGTGGCTAACAAGAACCTTTATCATAGGATAGTTAGGCGCAAACGAGATCAAGGTCTACTACCAAAATTAATCTTGTTGAGCTAGGTTTCTAGAAACAAACGAGAGTTAATTTAGTTAATTTAGTGAACTATCAAATTAGGTCATAAAGCTTGACTCAAGAGACCATCGATCGACGCAGGATCATTGCCATCGATTGACGGTCATTCCGTGTCAAGAAGCGAGAGTTGAGACATCAAACTTAGTCAATAGATTAGACTCGCAACAAGATCTGGTCTTCTTTTACATTAGATATCGAGTTCTATGATTAATACCCTTACCTTTATCCTCTATAACCACTTGCATGAAACCCTAGATCTAGCTATGTATTATTATTGTTCACTTACCAATCAATCAATTATCTGCTATCTTATTTATTGCTTATTATTCTATTTGCATAGTTTAACCGCGACTGTATTGAGTTTATTGTGTGCCCATGCTCCCTGTGGATTCGATCTCTAAATACTACAATTTTAGACCTCTTGGCAAGAGTAGTTCGTAGAGTTATTTTGATAGAGTTTGCATTGAAATACATAAAAACCCTCATGTCACTTTTCTCAGTGGCTAAACTACACAAGATCTGCATAGTATTATCCATTGCAACCAACCTTGAGTGGGGTCTATGGCAAATGAATGTCAAGAATTCATGTCTCCAAGAAGAGCCTGAAGATGAAGTGTACATGCATCCACCTCCTGGTTTTGAGCATTTGGTGAGACCTGGAAACGTCTTCAGATTGAAGAAGGCAATCTATGGCCTTAAAAAATCTCGTAGAGCCAGGTACAACAAGTTGAACACCACCTCAAATGGACAAGGCTTCTTTAGATCAGAACTCGACCACACTCTCTTCACTCTCACCTCTTCACTCTCACGTCTTCCTCAGGTATTATTGTTCTCCTTGTTTATGTTGATGATATCATCATAACATGGAGTGACAAATCTGGTATCCAATCTACTAAAGACTTCCTTAATTCTATGTTTGATATTAAGGACTTGGGTAACCTAAACTACTTCCTTCGAATTGAAATATGTCGATTTACGGCTGGACTATTCCTCTCCCAAAGGAAGTACACACTTGATTTATTGAAAGATGCAAGTAAAGTAGATGGGAAACTAGCTAAACCCCACTGGAAGAAAGATATAAGCTAACACTTGAGGGGGAGACTGAAGAGAACAAGTCATTTGAAGATGCCAAGCTATACATGAAGATGGTTGGGAAGCTGATCTACCTCACTATCACAAGACCAGATATCTGTTACGCGGTGGATCAAGTAAGCCAGCACATGCAAACACCAAAGATGCATCATTGGTATGGTGGACATGATCCTAAGGTATCAAAGTGGCTCACCTGGCCAAGGAGTTTAGATGGGGTGTAACAAGAGCACAAAGCTGGTTGGATACTGTGATGCAGACTAGGCAGGAGATAGAATGGATAGAAAATCAACCACATGGTATTGTACATTCATTGGAGGCAACATTGTGACTTGGAAGAGCAAGAAGCAGAAGGTGGTATCTTGTTCAAGTGCTGAGGCTAAAAATAGGAGATGAGGAAGCTGTCAAGTGAACTGGTATGGATTAATGGGGTCCTCAAAGATCTAGGCATTGAAGTTAACACTCCCTGAAAATTTTAGAGAAGAATAGAATAAAGAGATTATCTGGATAGAATAGAGAGAATACGTATTCATTTATGTGTAAACTTGAATAGAGATCATCACGAACCAGAAGAGAGAAAAAGAGACTCAAACTGTATGCTTTATTCATTGAGAGATTTTACATTATATAGGATGAGATACAAGGGTTTTCGAAAAGGGAAAGGAAGACCAAAGCATGTGTGGTAAAAGGGAGAGGCCCTCCTTATTTGAAAGGTGTGGCTTTGGTGGCTCACACGCTTGATGGAAAGAGCATCTTGACTAGATTCTCTTCACCTTTACAGCTTGCTCCTTCTGTCGAGCTTAGACCATACTTTAGCCACAAACGGTGTTCTTCTACCCGAGCCTTATCTCCAAACGGTAACAAACCAAAGCCTCTCGTTGGAATAGAGTCTTCGACCACGTCATGGTAACTTCTCCATTTACCATTTTCACTGTGGTAACAGTGTTTTACAGACAAAGCCTTGTCCGTACACATTGCCCTATTTTTTGCACATCTTAAGAAATGGTTGAAAGGTCGATCCCAAAATTTCCTTGGTCGAGTGGTCCGTACGGATGGCGGTACAGTATGTACGGTTCGTACCATTTCCCAACTTTTTCCTAAGCTTCTCATATCTTCCTTTCTTCATGTTAAACCCTTATAAACCTCCACTTCTATAATTTCAACACTCCCCCTTAAGCTTAACCAAAGGGACTGGTCAAGCTTGGAATGGCCATGAGATCTTCCTCATTAAAAACCTCATCAAAGAAAATCCATTTGGGATAAAACCTTGATGAGGGAAAAATAGTGAAGACCTCATGACCGAGGGGATCCGTTGCTAGGAGTGAGATCAAGGAATCCAAGTCTGGTAAGGATGGACTCAATGGTCTTCTATCTTGCGGCCTTGGGGAACACATCCGCCAACATCTTCACTCCAAGTATAACATGGCAAGATGATCCCAAGTCTAATCATCTACCTCGCCTTGTGACACTCGATATTAATATATTTGGTCCTCTCATGAAACATTGAATTGGTGGCTATGTGGATGGCTTCTTAGTTGTCACAATGCATTGTCATTGGTGTAGAGTGCTCAATACCAAAGTTCTTTAAAATGTCTTTGATCCAAACTAGCTCATTTGTCCGCTTCAGCATTGTTCTATACTCAGCTTCAGCACTAGAACAGGACACCACATTCCGCTTCTTACTCTTCCATGTGACAAGGTTCCCTCCAATTAATATGCATTAGCCAGTCGTTGACTTCATATCTGCCCTATCACCACCCCAATCCGCATCACAGTAACCAACCACTTCAGTGCTGTTGTTTGATATAGCCTATTTATTACCAGTTTTAGGCCATGTTATAGGCTCTATTTAGGGTCTATTATGTGTGTCTAGACTATGTTTTGGAGTATTTGCAGGTTTAGGTACTCATTGAAAGAAATTAGAGCTTTTGGGCTATTTTGGAGCATATAGGACGCTCAGCCAGAAGCTCAGAGTCGGAGTCAGTTTATTTATGAAGTATCGATCGACGTCACACATTGTGCGTCGATTGATGGCCAAGTTGGCTGCGAGATTAATGAAGACCTAAGAAATTACAAGTTTTACCCAGAAGTTTCATCATTTGCAAGACAAGTCCTTGGCTGAAATATAGACTATTTATTAGGGTTTTCTATCTTAGTTTAGGAGGCCGCCAGAGAATTAGTTCTAAGAGTTGGAATACCTTGCTACATCTATTGGAGAGCGAGATCTGACCATTATTACAGAGAAGATCTTGAACTCCTTATCTTTTTACACAGTTTATCTAATGCAATTTATTCAGACTTTAATCATGTTCTTTATTGCTAGGTTTGAGTAGTTTATTGTTAGATTTAGGGTTCTTCAATGGTAGTAATGTCTTGTTGATTTTATAGAATTGTTAGGGTAATCTTCTTGGTTCTTTGTTTAAGTTTCTCTTAATGCTAACTTGAATTTAATCACCTCAATCTTAGAAATTAGGGTTTCATAGCGCAAACGAGAGCCTGGTTATGACCCTGAACCTATCTTAAACAATCTAAATAACTGGTAACAAATGAGAGTTGAATTAGAAGTTTAGAGAACCAATCAAACTGCAAAACCAGTACCGTTTAGAAAGAGCATTGATCGATACCACCATATGGACATATCAATACTCAACTGAGATGCGTGAGAGTGATCCTCTAAACATGAGGTTTGAGTTCGAGAACAGTACTTAATTAAAACCCTAGCAATCTATTAGCTTGCAAAACCCAATCTACCTGAGAATTCACCCTAAGTCCAATCCCTTAATTTAACCTTCAAAAACCAAATCAATCTTGAAATCACTTTATTTACTATTATTATCTATCTATGTTAAATTCGATAACAATAAATCTATTGTGCAATCCTAGAGTCTCTGTGGATTCGATCCCTAAGGACTACACTGAACCTCTTATTTGAGAGGGTAAGAGTGGAAATATGGTTAATTTGAGAGTGATATAAGACCCTACATCCAATTTGGCGCCGTTGCCGGGGACTCTTTCTTATTGCCATTAGATTTTGTTTAGAATATTGTCTAGATTTTTACTTTACTGTTTGCTAAACTATTCTTTCCATGATCCTTTGACACAAGTACTTAAAAAGGGCAAGAATATGGATTCGGAACAACAAGAATTGATCGACGGAGAGCATCCAGAGGCAATCGACGTGAGTCCACTACTGTCCTCCGACACCCTTCCACTGCCATCGATCGATACCGATCAGCCGGAAGCAGGTAAGTACGCCTTTACTGATTCTGACAATAAGAATATAGTCTTTATAGAAACAATAAACAATATAAGAAACAAAGCAAGCCAACTTATCAAACATCAGGGGGCTGAAATCCCTGATCAAATCACTAAATCTCCAAAGAATGAGATAAAACATGAATTGCCAATGCTCAATTACCTAAACCCCAACATAACCTATTCCAATAGGTCTGCAATCCAATTATTAGACAACAATACTGGAAGCTCTGATCTTGATATTGAACTCCTAATTATGGCAAAAAAAAAACAGTTCAGTGGTTTTCCTACTGAACACCCGAATGATCACATCGAGATGCTAGAAGAAATGGTGAACTGCGATTTCAAGCGCTGCAAACTTTTTCCTTTCTCCATTGAAGGTGATGCCAGGAGGTGGCTGAACCAGCTACCACCAGGATCCCTGACTTGTTGGGAAGATATTAGAAGCGCATTCATCAATCACTTCTTTGACAAGGAGATATATTGGGGAGCAAGAAGAGAAATATCCACATTCATTCAAGGTAGTCGTGAATCTTTTAAAAATGCTTGGGCAAGATTCAAGAGCTACCAACTTTCATGCCGTCACCATGGTTTCTAAAAACCGCAACTCGTCAACACTTTCTATAGAGAACTAAACCTAGACTATCAAACAATCCTTGATACAGACAGCGAGGGGAACTTTTGTACCCGAAGCCCCGCAAGCGCTAAAAAGATGATGAAAACATAGCTTTAGGTAGAAAGGGAGGAGCCCTCAATCCTATTCGACAGACTCTGGCATCCGTTGCGGCTCTTCCAGACGATGCTGTTTTTCCTGACCTCGAAAAGCAAGTTGAGTTCTCTGAAGTGATGGGTCTGAATAATCAACGATTTAGGGAAGGCACTGGCGATTTCACAAGCAACTACGACACCACTTTGGACAGACACGAGATAAGTTCAAAGTCAAAGAGGAATCTAGTTTTCACAGGAAACCGTAGAATAGCCACCAACCTCAATGAGAGGTTATATCTGATATAATCAGAGATGACGGAAAAATTTGAAACTCGGAGCGGATACATTAAGAGGATTGACAACCAAGTGACGACTAACGCTATGTCCATCAGGAGAGAGGACGGATTCTTACCTGTTAAAACGGAAGCTAACCACAGGGGCTACTGCAATGTCATGGCTCTATGAAGCGGTAGACAACTCACCCCTAGCGTTAAACAAAGCATCACTATCGATGAATTCGCAAAATCACGACAGATGAAAAATAATAATCGTACCTCGTCTCGCTCGCAACTAACGAGCAAATTACCGAGATTGCTCCCGAAACTGAAGAGTTAGACCAGACTAACGATCTTTAGGAATTGTTTAATAAACAAAAAGAAAAGATCACGGAGGTAGGAAACATCGATCACGTCTCGTCACCGAGAATCAAGCGACACTCTGAACCATAAATGATCGACCCTCATTGCCAAGAATCGTGTGACACTTCGATCCTATAATCGGTTGAAGATCTGAAGCAAGAAGCGATTGACACTCTGATCAAGCAAACGCCCCCTTTCCTCCAAAAAAACGCTAAGAAGAAAAAGAAGCAACCAGATAAAGCAATATGCAAGAAATCGTTTAACAAATTAAACATTGAGATGCCACTAAGCGACTATTCACATCTCGTATGCTATTAAGCAGTACGTGAAAGATGCGGCATCGCAGGGATTCCATGAGTCAGAACACATCGTAATGATAGTATCCGAAGAAGTGAGCGAAATTATTCAAGGAAAAACTCCAGTTAAACTCCCTGATCCCGGTAGTTTTGTTCTGAACTGCACTATTAGCGATGAGAGATTCCAAAGATCTCTCTACAATTTATGCTCTAGTGTAAACTTGATGCCTTATTCAGTTGCAGTCACCCTCAGGCTAACACAGTTTCAACCTACCAGGGTCACTCTAATTTTAGCTGATAGATCCACTAGGATTCCGGAAGGCCTACTTGAGGACGTGCCCGTACGCATTCATGATTGCGATATACCTACAGATTTCATAGTGCTTAAATACGAGCACGAACCCAGAAACCCGATTATTTTAGGAAGACCTTTCCTGGCCACTCCCGGAGCAATTATTGATGTCAGAGGAGGGCGTATATGCCTCAACATCGGGAAGATACTGATGGTCTTTGACATGGAATGATATAGCTTATTTATTACTAATTATAGTTAGTGTTCTAGTTTCTATTTAGGGTCTATTATGTGTGTTTAGGATATGTTTTAGAGTATTTAAAAGTCTAGGGACATTTTGGAGATAAATGGAGATACTTGGAGCTTTTGGAGTATTTAGTGGAGAAGAATCCGTAGCTGACTATTTGAGGAGACGAAGTACAAGCCTATTATCGATCAACGACACAACCTTGGAATCGACCGATGAGGAAAGACCAAGATTGATCGATGCTGCACACTTGCCATCAATCGACGCCCAACTCGCAGACAACTGTTTGAAAAGCCCAAGTTCAGAAGACAAAAGACAAGAATACCCTGGACGAGTTTTGACCTAGATTATAGGGTTTTTATATTTATGCTCATGTATTGAGAGCATGCAAAGTGTACAAGTGCAAGTACAAGCGTAGGCAAGGCTTGAAACAACACACATAACTTCATAGTTTTTGTTTTTTAGGGGAGAAGATTCATAACTCCTTAGGAAGATTCGTATTGGAAATCCAATATTTTTTCTATGCATTCTATTCAAATTATTATTCTTTCTTTGATTATGTCTGAGTAGTCATCAATTAGGTTTAGGTTTGAATGATAGCAAACATGGATTAGCCCAAAACTATGATTGCTAGCTAAGTTAATATCCATCAATTGAGTTTTGCTTAATTCTTGCATTCTAGAGAAGCTATCTAGGATCTCGAAAATAGGACATGAACGACTACGAGAGTAGTTTCTATGCTTGAACATACCACATTGAACTAAGCTGTTAGGCACGTGCGAGAGCTGGTCTAACAAGTCTGGTGGACTTATCAAATTTCATTCACAATTCCTTCTGATTTGACCATTGATCGACATCAGACCATAGCTGTCGATCGATGGTCTTTCCTTTTGCTGGCATACGAGAGTTGGAGTTAAAAGGGTCAGAATAGTTAATATTTGAGTCCTAGTATATTTACATATCTGTGCTTCTTATCCACTATAATCCATTAAGTTTGAAACCCTTGATCTAGCATATTAACATTTATATCAAGATAGTTTATTAGACTATTTCCATACTTTCATTATATCCATATTTCAATTATTAGCATATTTCCATATTGCATCTTTACTTGTTAAAAAAAAATATTTCCTTAACTGATTGTTTGTCAACCAATATATATATTCACCTAGCTTGATTTTTAGGAATATGAAATCTATTGTGTGTCATTCCTCTCTGTGGATTCGATCCCTATGTTGTCATTCCTCTCTGTGAATTCGATCCCAAAGTTCTACACCTGATCTCTTTTGGCAAGAGTACTATTTGTGTGTTAAAGACTAGAGTTAATTTGATAGTGATTTGTTTAGGATATTTATACCCTGCTAGAACAATTAAAACACACACATCAAATTTGACGCCGTTGCCGATCGCCATTAAATTTAATTTCTAGGATTTAGTCTAGGTTTGTTACTACATTTAAATTACTAAATTTTTCTTTTCCTTGTTTTTCATGTGTATGTAAAGACACACCAGGAGCAATAAAGGACAAGAACTACTATTCTCTGACCCTGATATAATCAAACGTACGATCCGCAAAGAAAAACGTCAAGCATCGATCGACAACAACAACTCCGTGTCGACCGCCACATCTTTCCGGACAGCATTGACCGACATCAGAACTTGAGCATCGATCGACACTGATCACATATCAAATATCGACAGCATAGTAACCGCATCGATCGACAGAAGCCGACGAGTTCAGATGGTTGCGACATTGATATTGACTCGAGATGAGGATAAGAACCTGCATGACCAAGATGGTTATCTACGTAACGCAGCAGGTCAACAGAACGAGGAAAAAATAGAAGCTGGACAGGTGCACCAGCTCAATGCACTAATTGATGATTATTTTGGGGTAGAAGGGAAGAAAGAAAAGCTACAAGAGGAAAGAAGCCATTCACACAGACATCGATCGACACTAGCTGCCGCGAATCGATCTATGAAACCTTTGGAGTTAGTAGAATCGGAAAAATTTTCGAACATCGTTTGACGCAACGGTAGTAGAATTGATCGCCGGCTCCCAGCAGCAAAACGGGTTCTTTTTTCCAAAGATCACGAATATGAAAACTCCGGAGCAGAAGATGGGTACATCAGAGCCTATGATGGCTGATAAAACTGCCAAGGATCACCCCAGGAAGAAAAAGAGGATTGTTCTAGAGAAGAAAAGTGACCCTAAAAAATTTGTAATCCCATGTCTGATGAAAAGCTACAAGTTTCGCAACGCCCTCAGTGATACTGGATCATCAGTGAGCATCATACCCAGAGCAATGGCAGAAAATTTGAACCTGAAAGTGGAGCCTTCCAGCGATTCTTTCATCTTTTTGGATTGCTTCAGAGTGGATTCAGGAGGTATTTGTAGAGATGTCCCACTGCAAATTCAGGATGTCTTAGTCCCGATAGACTTCCATGTGATGGATATCCAGATCAATTGGAATTATTCCTTGTTACTTGGAAGAGCTTTCATGGCTACCGTGGGAGCTATCTGCGACATGAGGACAAACAGGTTGTGCTTTTCCTTGATTGATCATATTGTCTATTAAGAAACTTATAAGAATAAACCTGCCCTCACGAAATTGAGTGATAATGCAGAACTTGTGGCCACATGCTTCTGCGATTATAACTTCAATGAATAGTCGGAAGATGGAGCATGGATAGACACCTAGCCTAGACTATCGATCGACACGCTTTCAGTTCATCAATCAGTCGACACCCACCCATTTTTATCGATCAACACTCACACTCCAGAACCGATCAACGCCTACCACACAGATGGTGTTTACAACACAGCTTACCCCGATTACAACAAAGACTACAAAGAAGAAGAGATGATCGAGTACCGTGGTATTGCTATGGAAGAGGCTGGTGTTTTTCATATTTCCCATTGATTCTGGAATTCGACATTGATCGATGACAACCCTATGCCATCGATTGATATTGACCAGGAAGTAGCAACTGAAGTATTGAGTTGCAGAATGCCAGAAGGAATATGGTTATTTACAACCAGACGAGTTCGGTATCATGAGATATCCAGATGGTCACACAAGAACTATGGATGGCAGACTACTTAATGTCACGAGGAAAGAAATCACTGACATTCTTGCCATGGCTAATGGAGCTGGAAGCCTTTTCGCGCAACAGTCTGGTTATCGAGCATCGATCGACGGTCACCATAGAACCTTGATCGCCACACTTCCAGTATGTGAAGGATACGATGAAGATTTCAAAGAGGAAGAGCAGATTGAATGTCGCGGCATGGCATCAGAGGAAACTCGCTGGGTGTTGAATGCGAACCAGAACATAAACATGGAGCAGAAGAGACAGATATTGGTAACCTTAGACCAGATAAGTTTGGTATTTTCAGAGACCTAGAGGGACATGCATGTGCTCTTGATGGTAGATTTCTACATTTATCCAAGGAGGATGTAGCAGCTGCCCTTATTCTGGCTTATGAGTCGGATAATATATTTGGAGAGAAGTAGGGGCCATTGATCAACGCACACCATTCAGCATCGACCGATATTGAGGAGCAGAGACACGAGCCGATCTGTACTGATCCAGACATTGTCAAGCCACCATCGATCAACACAGCCATCATGACATCGGTCGATTGGCGTTCGAGCAGGGTACGAGAGCCTTTGATACTGAAGGCAACAGACTTTTCCTCTGGGAAAAGAAAGATGAGTATGGCATCTACGAATATGAGAATGGTAATGCGCGAGCTACAGATGGAAGGGTAGTGAATGTGCAAGTTGAAGACATTAGAGAAGTTCTAGAGAGAGTTAATTTGTTTGAGCAGAGCTACATATGTTTACAAGAACATGCAGCAAGGATTGCTATGTCTAAGAAGGATCAACATACATACAACAGAGAAGAGATTGATGATATTGTGAATGCAATCTACAAAACTAAAGATATGTCACTGGATGGTTTTTACAAATGGTTGGATGATGTCTACTATCCTGTAGACACCTGCCTTCCCGGTTTGACTGCACGCATGGATGAGATGAAGCAAGACTTGGATACTGTTCAGAGACAGCATACAATTGGGGAAGAAACCCGAGCATCGATCGACGCCAACACCAAAGCATCGAACGACATTGAAGGACATGGACAGAAGACAGCAGCAGAAACAAAATTAGAAGATAGGTTCGATGAGATTGCATTTTCTGAGAGCATGATGAAGGAAGATATTTCTCAGCAATTGGAGGATTTATCAGAAACTACAGCTGCCAGACTTAGGATGCTACAACGCAGTATTGAGAAACTAGAAAAAGGAATGCATTTAATGGACTTTTTCAGAACAGGTACAAGGAATGGGAAAACCAGACGAGATGAGGCACTAAGGAACTTCATCAGTACATGGTTTTAGATGAGCAAAGAAGATGTAGACACTTATTTTCCAAGTGTTGAGCTAAAGACTATAATCAAGCGTTGAGTGGGAGGCAACCCATTGTTTAGTAAGATTTTATTTAGTTTTTGTTTATACTACTACTTATTTCGAGTTTTACTTTGCTTTATATAGAATATTTTACTCACCATCGATCGACACTATAGAGGAACCATCAGTCGACACTGGATCACGACCATCGATCGACCACACATGCCTACCATCGATCGATACTCTTCATAGAGTTTGGTATCAAGTTCTCTCTACCTATCTATTTTCTTATGATTTATTTTTCCTAACAAATCTGAGGTGTATTACACTGGGGATAGTGTAATTTAAGTCTGGGGTAGGTTCTCTAATGCTAGTTAATTTGTTTTCAGTTTTATTTGCTATATATATATATAAATATGAGTTTTTCAAAAAGTTTTATTGAGTCAGGAAGTGGATTATGATCAAGATTTATTATTGACTTGACTAACCACACTTTAGCACAATTCTTAGAAGGTTGTTGCAGAGATTACTAGAGATACCAAAGTGGATCATCCTGCCATTATATCACACTTGTTTAGAAAGTTTGAAGGAACCAAAACTAATTTCCAACACTAATCCTAACATTATCTGCTTGCTTTGGGGCTTGGTATACACTAGATCGGATTCCTTCTGGAAAGTCTATAGGTACAAGTCATTGCACCTTTGATTTCCTTCTCTCTTTCTCTTCAGCATCTACCTAATAGCTTAAAAGATTGAGATGACTTCCTGAGATGCAGAGGGGTAGGTAAATTACCTATGATCCCATTATTCTAATTCAGAAGAACGACCACACACGTTGGAAGCGAGGGTTAGGTACATTACCAATGACCCCAATATTCGCCTACAACTTTGCCCAAAAAGCAAAAGAAAAAAAGAACAAAAATAAGAGAAAAATAAAAAATGAGATGGAAAGATGGACTCTATCAGCATCATTGTCCATTGAGTTTGAGATTTAGAAAGATTTAGAGAGAAAGGGGGGAGAAAGGAATCAAATAAGACTTTGTGCCTAATTGTTCAGATACTTGCAGAGGTAGAGTCCATGTGTCCTTTGATTGATACTCCCACGTTAAAGGATACACTGTATTTTATGCAAAGAAATGAAATCAGTGGATGGGTGAGTCAGACTAGTATTTGCTAAGTTGTTGGTAGACTGGATTTGGTTGATATACTAGGATAGGGTATATAAAAATTATGTTTGATTGACTTGATAGGGTGTGGTTGCAACAGCGTAAGGTGACAGTTATACTTAGACATTATGTAAGTGTCCGCTTTTCAAACCTCTTTCACACGCTTAGTTGGCTTGAGAACGAGCAAAAGGTTAAGTCTAGGGGAGTTGATATAGCCTATTTATTTCCAGTTTTGGGCCATGTTCTAGGCTCTAGTTTTGGGCCATGTTCTAGGCTCTATTTAGGGTCTATTATGTGTTTCTAGGATATGTTTTAGAGTATCTACAGGTCCAGGGACGTTTTGGAGATAAATGGAGATACTTGGAGCATTTAGAGGAAAAGAATCTGTAGCTAACTATTTGAGGACTCGAAGTACAACCCTGTCATCGATCGACAACACAGCCTTGAAATCGATTGATGAGGAAAGACCAAGGTCGATCGATGCTGCACACTTGCCATCGATCGTCGCCCAACTCGCAGACAGCCGACTGAAAAGCCCAAGTTTAGAAAACAAAAGACAAGAATACCTTGGGCGAGTTTTGACCTAGATTTTGGGTTTCTATATTTATGCTCATATATTGAGAGCATACAGAATGTGCAAGTGCAAGTACAAGCTTAGGCAAGGCTTGACACAACACAACACATATAGCTTTATAGTTTTAGGTTTATAGGGGAGAAGATTCATGACTCCTTTGGGAGATTTGTATTGGAACCCCAATATTTTATCTATGCATTCTATTCAGATTATTATTCTTTCTTTGATTATGTATGAGTAGTCATTAACTAGGTTTAGGGTTGAATGATAACAATCATGGATTAGCCCAACAGTAGGATTGCTAGCTAAGTTATTATCCATCAATTGAGTTTTGCTTAATTCTTGCATTCTAGAGTAGCTAACTTGGATCTCGAAAGTAGGACATAGACGACTACGAGAGTAGGTTATGTGCTAGAACATATCACATTGAGCTAGGTTGTAAGGTGCATGCGAGAGCTGGTCTAACAAGTCTGGTGGACTTTTCAAATCTCGTTCCAACGTCCTTCTGATTTCACCATCGATCGACATCAGACCATAGCTGTCGAGCGATGGTCTTTCATTTTGCTCTCATACGAGAGTTGGAGATAAAAAGGTCAAAATAGTTAAAATTTGAGTCCTATTATATTTACATATATGTGTTTCATATCCACTATAATACATTAAGCGTGAAACCCTAGATCTAGCATATCAACATTTGCATTAAGTTAGTTTATTAGAATATTTCCATATTTGCATATTTCTTCTTTACTTCTTGAAAAAAGAATATTTCCTTAACTGATTATTTGCCAACCAATATATATATTCACCTAGCTTAATCTTTAGGAATAAGAAATCTATTGTGTGCCATTGCTCTCTATGGATTCGACCCCTAAGTACAACACATGATCTCTTTTGTCAAGAGTAGTATTTGTGTGTTAAAGACTAAGGTTAATTTGATAGTGGTTTGTATAGGATATTTATACCCTGCTAGAAAAATTAAAACACGCACTTTATGGAACAAATAATAAAGCAGCCTCTGATCGACGGTCAAACCTACCATATCGATTATCTCTCCGACCTAGCACAAGATTTATTCATGGTTATGTGCTCAAACGATCCTCTTGAGAGAGCAATTACATCTGTTGAATGGGAAATCTTTGCGATCGATGACCGAATTTAAGAGTATACAAGGTTGACGGATGCCACATAGGAAATCTTTAATGTCGATATTGAGGAACTCGATCCATCCCCGTCGATTGACACCCCGATACAACCATCGATCGACAGCGTACCGTAACCGATGACTGGAGCAAAGCAAAATCACCTAAAATCGAACTTAAACCACTTTCCACTGGTCTTAAGTATGCTTTCCTCTACGAAAACTCATATCCTGTCATAATAAATGCAAACTCAAGTAGCGGAGAGCAGGCATCATTGCTGAATAAATTGTGGAAACACTGCAAAGCTCTCAGATACTCATTAGATGACATTCCAGGAATCTCTCCCAATTTATGCATGCATAGAATACACCTTGATGATGAATCCAAATCTTCCATTGAGCATCAGAGCAGATTAAATCCTAACATGAAGGAAGTCGTCAAAAATGAAATCATATGAAACTTCTAGAAGCAGGCGTTATCTACCCGAACTCGGACAACAACTAGGTTAGTCCGATTCATGTTGCTCCAAAGAAAGGCAGAATTACGGTTGTAAAGAATGACAAAGATGAATTGATCCCTATGAGAACTGTCACAGAACATAGGATGTGTATCAATTACAGAAAACTAAATGCTGCCACTCAAAAAGATTATTTCCCTTTACCCTTTATCGATCAGATGTTAGAAAGGCTTGCAAGCCAAGAATATTACTGTTTTCTCCGGGGGTATTCATGATTTTTCCAAATTACCGTATATCCGGCTGATCAAGAAAAGACCACCTTCACTTGTCCCTTTCAGTCTCTGTAACGCCCTCCAACTTTCCAGAGATGCATGATGTCAAAATTCACCGATATGATTGAGGATTTCATGGACGATTTCTTAGTATACGGTCCAAATTTCAAAACATGTCTCGATAACCTGTGCAAGGTACTAGGTAGATGCAAAGACAAAAATCTGGTTTTGAACTGGGGAAAATGCCACTTTATGGTCAACAGCGGTATTGTCTTGGGACACAAGGTCTCAGGCCGAAATTGAGGTGGACAAGGCAAATATTGAAGTAATGACTGGATTTCTGCCACCTGCTAATGTAAAGGACATTACAAGCTTTCTAGGACACACTGGATTATATAGGAGATTCATAAAAGATTTTAGCAAAATTGCTCGACCCCTCACTGCGCTCCTGTGCAAAGAGGTGAAATTCGACTTTACACCTGAATGTTTCGAGGCTTTGAAAGAAATCAAATCAGCACTCGTATCTACCCCTATTGTCCAAGCACCAGACTGGGATCTACCATTTGAAATTATGTGCAACTCCAGCGATTTCGCTGTGGGCGCGATACTTCGGAAAAAGAAGAACAAAAAGCTGCATGCAATATACTATGCCAGTAGAACTCTTGACGATGCACAACGCTATTATGCGACAACATAAAAAGAATTACTAGAGGTGGTGTTCGCCTTCGAGAAATTTTGATCCTATCTAGTCTGTTCAAAAATAGTTGTTCACACTGACAACACAACATTGAAATACTTAATGAACAAAAAAGACGCCAAGCCCAGACTCTTACGATGGATTCTACTTCTTCAAGAATTTGATATAGAAGTAAAAGACAAGAAAAGAGTGGAAAACGGAGTGGCTGATCACGAATAAGAGTGGATGACGACATCCCTATAGATGATTTCTTACCCACAGAAAATGTCTACTTCGCAGAATCAACTTTTGTTGGTAGATTCAGTTCAACACATGAAATGGAATCGATCGATAACGTACAAAGCCCATCGAGCGATTTTCACCGAAAATAATCGATCCATTCTGTCCATACCCCGTCAACCGACAATACATTTGTAAAGGACGATGAAATAAATATTCCAATAGATATAAACGTCGTTTGTATTCTTTCGTTACCAAATAATGATTCTCCTGGAGGAGAATTTTAAGTTGGGTTGTGTGTTCACTGAGCACCACTGATACACCTTGGTATACAGATATAGTAACTATCTTGCGGCCATAGTAGAAACCGAACTTTTCAAAGGATATCATAAAAATATTTTTTTAAGAGAAGTCCGGAGATATCACTGGGATGAACCCTATCTTTATAAATACTGCTCTAATGGTATATACATACAATGTGTTGCTAAAAGCAAAACTCCAGAAATTTTGAATCATTTTCATGGATCCGATTATGCCGTACATTTCACCAGTTTCGAGACAGTGTCAAAAAATTCTACAAGGAGGATTTTGGTGGGAAACTATATTTTGAGATGCTCAAACCTACGTAGCAAAATGCGACTCTTGCCAAAGAATAAAAAAATAGCAAGAGAAACGAAATGGAGCAAAATTTCATACTTGAAGTTGAAGTGTTCGATTGCTGGGGCATTGGTTTCATGGGCCTTTTCCCTTCTTCGCACAAAAATAAATACATTCTAGTTGCCTTAGACTGCATATCCAAATGGGTCGAAAAATAGCAACTCCGAAAAATGACGCTTCTGTAGTCGTTAAACTCTTTAGAAGCATCATCTTTCCTAGATTTGGAGTATCTTGAGTAGTCATAAGTGACAGAGGTACTCACTTTATAAACAGAGTGTTCAAAAAACTACTCAAAAAACATGGAGATCACCATCTTGTAGCCACACCCTATCAACTTCCGACCAGCAGACAAGTAGAAGTATCCAACCGTCAAATCAAAGAAATCTTAGAAAAGACGGTAGGATCAACCCGAAAGGATTGGTCTCTAAAATTGGATGATGCGCTTTGGGCATAATGTCCAGCATTTAAAACACCATTGGGAGCTACCCCAATTCACTTACTCTATGGAAAAGCATGTCATCTCCCTGTAGAATTAACACATAAAGCAGAATGGGCATCAAGATGACAAATTTCGATGCTAAACCCGAAGCAGAAAAGAGATTGATCCGGCTAAATGAGCTAGACAAAATTAGGCACCACGCCAACAAAAATTCAAAGTTATACAAAGAAAGAAGAAAAGACTATCACGACAAAAAAATCCTTTCTAGGCATTTCAAACCAAACGATCAAGTACTCCTGTACAACTCGCATCCAACTCTATTCCCCAGAAAACTATGTTCTCGTTGGTCCGGAGCCTTCACCATTTAAAACGTTATGCCTAGTGGGGCAGTCGTCCTATTTAATCCTAAAGGAGAGGATTTCATGGTGAATGGGCAGAGAGTGAATCATTACTGGGTTGAAGCCTAATTTCCGCACACTCAGACCATGCGTCTGGAGGTGACTGACCCCGAATGATAAACCCAATTTTTGTCAAGCTGACGACTTTAAACAAGCACTGAATGGGAGGCAACCCATCAAATCTAAGAAAAAAATATTTTAAATGAATTAACTAATTATTTAGGCATTTACATATTTATTAAGTAAAAGGGGAGTCAACGAACAGACTATTAATCGACACCCCTATAGGACCGTTGATCGACGGTCGTCTGTCGAGTAAGTAGACACAAAAACAAGTAGACACTCGATTTCTTTCTCGATTCTTGGCCGATTTTGCTCGTTCTTGAGCCTAACTCACTCGATTTTCATCCTCTCTTATTGTTTAGTTCACTAAATCACCCGATTATCAAGGTATGTTCTCTAAATCTCATAATTTAGGGAAAATTTTAGGGTTTGTAAAAAATAAAATTTTTATAGTGTTAGCCCAGAATTTAGAACGCTCTAAGGTGCTGGAATACTAGATTAGGAACTATCTACCATCTTTACATATGATTTTCACGATTTGAGTTTGTTCTTTTGGATTTCATATCCCATGGTTCACGATGCAGCATCGATGGATGCCCATGAGGCGCCGTCGATCGATAGCCATGAGGCGCCGTCGATCGATAGCCATGAGGCGCCGTCGATCGATAGCCATGAGGAAAAAATCTTTCGATGCCCATGCGGTACCATCGATCGATGGTTGTTAGTATATACATCGATTCTGTTTCTTGCTTTTGTTCATTAAATGCAGATGAACGAGAGGTGCACCAAAGCACGATACGAGGCCGGTAGCTCCAGTGCTCTGCCACGGGGTCCTCCATGCCGACACCCTTGGCCTAAGGAAGAAGAGAGTTTACTCGAGACGTTTGAGAACTTCTCTGAACCTAGGAAAGCTGTAGCATCGAGGGAATGCACCCATTGTCCTGTGTGTGAGGAGTGGGACGATTTTGACAGCCTCTACTATAACGCTTGGCAAAGCGTTTCTATTGAGTCCACAAGGTTCATTAACATACACACCTTGGAGAAGCTAGGGCTCCTGACAGACTTCACACAGATGGTGCATGAGCTACGACTGGGCAACATGGCTACCAAGCCATACCCTCTTTACCCTTACCTGGTTCGACAGTTCATCGCCACAGCTCAGGTTTTCTACAAGAGCCCTTGGGTGAATCTGGCGAATGAGGATACTTTGGCTTTTTTTATCAGAGGCATCTGGTACCGAATCACCATTCTGCAGCTCTGTGAGATCTATGGGTTCGACATTGGTACTCTCGCTTGCACAGTTCCTCCTTTCCACGGTCTGACTTCCTTTTGGGGACTCATCGCTACATACCCTTTTGACTCGGGCTCTGATATTCAGACGGATATCCATCACCCCACCCTGCGCTACTTTATGAAGGTCCTTGCCAACACTCTGTTGTGCAAGATGGAACCAAACAAGGTTAGGGTTCATGATCTCACACTGCTATACTACTCTGTCAGAGATTTGGTGGGGCTCGATGACGAGATCTTTTGCCCGCCATTGAGCGATCAGCAGGAGAAATTGGGTGCGGATTTTGCCGAGTACTTGGCGACCATGAAGGAGAAACCCTTCAAGGGTTCTGGCCTGAAGAAGGAGACTATCGGGATCCTCTTGACGCCTCTATTCAACTTTTTGGCATCAGCTTTGAGGGAGCCTCAGTAGAGAGGTACTGGCTGGCTGATGGAGGGACGCTATTGGTCTTTTGTGGACGACGAGGGGCCTAGGATGATAGCGCTTCCAGCACCAGGGGTGACAGGTTTTGATGATGATCCAGATCGCCTTGCCTTAAGACCATCTAAGCAGCACCTCCACATAGCACCTCTCAGAGTGCGTTGCAGAAGAGGCCTCCGACCAACCCATCCAGTCCCAGTAGCAGCAGCAGACGAGGCAGAACAGCCATCTCCACATCTCCTAGCCTTCCCTCAGATTCCAGAGATCCCCATCCACGACAACAATGACTTCCAGAGAGTCGTGATGGACGCACTTCGTGCTATATGGGCTAGGGTGGAGACGATGTCTCGATGCCAGTGTTTCAGCCGTCCCAGGATCAGAGCGAGATCACCACCAGGACCAGAACAGCATCAGCAGCCAGATACAGACATTTCAGACGAGGAGTAGTCTCCTCTGTTACTCCTTCGTCTCTTATCTCATTTTCAGACTTATATTAGTATTTATTTTATTGTATTGCCTTTGGATTTAGACTTATTATTATTATTATTATGCTGTTTGAATGTTTTGATGTGTATTTGAGTGTCTAACAGAGCTAACCCAAGGGAGATGACCATATTGGAGACTAGACGCATGCACGATTTCAGTCTCATATGCCTACCATCGATCGACGGCTCATAGTTACTGTCAATCGATAAGTGATCTAACAAAGACGTTTAGTAGATAGCTTGGGTTCCCCATCGATCGACACTCTTATACAGAGAGAGGTATCGAGTACTCTACTTATATTATTTACTTATGATTTAATTTTCCTAACCAATTTGAGATGGATTACACTTGGCACTATGTAAATTAAGTCTGGGGGAGGTTCGCTAATGCTATTTTTTGAGTTTTATTTACTATATATACATAAGTTTTTTTCAAAAAGTTTTATGGAGTCAGATAGGGGACTACGATCAAGATTTATTATTGACTAGCAATACTTTAGCACCATTTTTAGAAGGTTGTTTATAGAGATTACTAGAGATACCAAAGTGGATCATCCTGCCACTATATCACACTTACTTAGAAAGTTTGAAGGAACCGAAGCTGATTTCCAACACTAATCTTCACATTATTTCTTGCTTTGGGGCTTGTTATACACTAGATCGGATTCCTTCTGCAAGTCTGTAGGTACAAGTCATTGCACCTTTGGTTCCCTTCCTCCTTCTTCTCAGCATCTACCTAATAGCTTAAAAGATTGAGATGAGTTCCCGAGATGCAGAGGGGTAAGTACATTCCTATGACCCGACTATTCTAAGTCGGAGGAACGATCACACATCATTGGAAGCGATAGGTAGGTACATTACCGATTACCCCCTTATTTGCCTACAACTTTTTCCAAAAAGCAAAAGAAAAAAGAAAAAAAAAGAAAAAAGAGAAAAGAAAAGAAAAAGAAGAGGAAAATCGAAAAAGAGATGGAAGATGTATTGTATCAGCATCATTGTCCATTAAGTTTGAGATCTAGAAAGGTTCAGCGATAAAAGGGGGAAGAAAGGAATCATAAAAGACTTTGTGCCTAATTGTTCAGATACTGGCAGAGGTAGAGTCCATGTGTCCTTTGATCGATACTCCCAAGGTAAAGCCTACACTTTATTTTATGCAAAAAATGAAATCAATATAGGGGTGGGTCATACAAGTATTTGCTAAGTTGTTTGTAGACTGGATTTGGTTGCTATACTAAGATAGGGAATATAAAGTTTCTTTCGGATTGACTTGATAGGATGTGGTTACAACAAAGTAGAGTGACAATTATACTTAGATATTATGTGAGTCTCCGCTTTTCAAAACTTATATTACATGCTTAGTTTACTTGAGGACAAGCAAAATGTTAAGTCTTGGGGAGTTGATATAGCCTATTTATTACCAGTTTTAGGCCATGTTATAGGCTCTATTTAGGGTCTATTACGTGTGTCTAGATTATATTTTGGAGTATTTACAGGTTTATGTACTCATTGGAAGCAATTTGAGCTCTTGAGATATTTTGGAGCATTTAGGAAGCTCAGCCATGAACTCAGAGTTGGAGTCAGTTTATTTATGTATTATTGATAGATGTCACACATTGTGTCGATCGACGGCAAGTCGGCTGCAAGATTAATGAAGACCTGAAAAATTACAAGTTTTACCCAGAAGTTTCATCATTTGCAAGACAAGTCCCTGGTCGAAATATAGACTATTTATTAGGGTTTTCTTTCTTAGTTCTGGAGACCGCCAGCGAAGTAGTTCTAAGAGCTGGAATACCTTGCTACATCTATTGGAGAGGGAGAGAGAGAGATCTGACCATTATTACAGGGAAGATTTTGAACTCCTTATCTTTTTACTCAATTTATTTAATGCAATTTAATCAGGCTTTAATAATGTTCTTTATTGCTATGTCTGAATAATTCATTGTTAGATTTTGGGTTCTTCAATGATAGTAATGTCTTGTTGATTTTATAGAAATGTTAGGGTAATCTTCTTGGTTCTTTGTTTGAGTTGCTCTTAATGATAACTTGAATTTGATCACCTCAATCATAGAAGTTGAGGTTTCATAGCGCAAGAGAGAGCCTGGTTACGACCCTGAACCTATTTTAAACAATCTAAATAACTGGTAACAAACGAGAGTTGAATTAGAAGTTTAGAGAACCCATCAAACCGCGAAACCAGTACTGTTTAGAAGGAGCATCGATCGATACCACCATGTGGACATCGATCGATACTCAACTGAGATGCGAAAGAGTGATCTCCTAAACCCTGAGATTTGAGTTCGAGAACGATACTTAATTAAAACCCTAGCAATCTATTAGGCTGCAAAACCTAATTTACCGGAGAATTCACCCTAAGTCTAATCCCTTAATTTAACTTTCACAAACCAAGTCAATCTTGAAATCAATTTATTTTCTTTTATTATCTATCTAGCTTAATTTGACATGAATAAATCTATTGTGCAATCCGAGAGTCTCTGTGGATTTGATCCCTAAGTAATACACTGAACCTTTTATTTGAGAGAGTAAAAGTGGGAATATGGTTAATTTTAGAGTGATATAAAACTCCACATCATTGTTGCAACCCATCCACACTCCTTGGCCAGGTGAAAAATTCAAGTAGCTCAAGATCCTTTCCACCATGTGGTGCTCCGTTGGGACTTGCATGTGTTGACTCATCTGGTTCACAACAAAACAAATATCAGGACGTGTGATAGTCAAATAGATAAGCTTACCAAATAGCTTTCTATAAAGCTTGGCATCATGAAATGGTTTGCTGTCTTCAATCTCCCCCTCATGAGGAACCTTGTACCCATCCTCCATGGGAATTCTTGCTGTCTTTCGTCCAAGTTTACCTGCATCTTTCAAAAGATTAATAGTATATTTCCTTTGGGACATGAACAACCCTTGCTTGGATCAACAAATCTCAATTCCAAAGAAGTATTTCGTTTCTTCCAAATCTTTAATTTCAAACATAAAATTAAGAAAACCTTTTGTGGCTTGTATGCCTTCCTTGTCACTCCTAGTTATGATGATATCATCAACATAAACTAGGAGAACAATAATACCTGAGGAGTGGTCAGAGAGAACAGAGTGTGATCAAGCTCAGACTTAATGAAACCTCGTCCTTTCAGAGTGGTGCTCAACTTATGGTACCAACATCTTGGAGACTGTTTGAACCCATAAATTGCCTTCCTCAATCTTAACACATTTCATGGCCTTACTAGACCTTCAAGACCAGGGGAAGATGCATATATACTTCTTCTTCTCGCTCTCCTTGAAGAAAAGCATTTTGCACATCCATCTGCCACAGGTTCCATCCCAAGTAGGTTGCAATTGACAATACAATCCGGATGGTATGAAGCTTTCCCACAAGAGCAAATGTGTCAACATAATCTTCTCCACAGGTTTGAGTAAAGCCTCCTACCACCAGTTTTGTCTTATTCCTGTCTATCTTCTCATTTGGTTTGTACTTGATGGTAAAGATCCATATGCTTGAAACTGCCTTCTTCCCTTTTGGGAATTCACTCTCATCCCAAGTCTCATTCTTGATCATTGCATTTGCTTCATCATCCACTGATTTCCTCCATTCCCCATCTTCCATGGCTTCCTCATAAGACCTTGGAACCTGAATTTCATCTAGACTGATGATAAATGCACAATGTTCCTTAGGAAACTCAGCAAATGAGCAAACAACTTGACTAGGGTGGGAGGCAGCTTGAGCATTATAGTACACTCTAGTGTTGACCCAGTTAGATGGATGCCTCCTTACTCTAGTACTCCTCCTTAATGGAACCTCTACTTCTAGCTCTACTGCTTCCTCATGTTCCTCTTGACCCTCTTCTTCAGTCTCATAACCTTCATTTTGAGCATTTCCCTCAGTCGCTTCCTCATTTCCCAACACACCTTGATCAGGACTTCCAGAGTTTCCTTCCTCATAACCACCATATTCTGGTTCATTCCCCCCCCCATGATCAAAGTGGGATGTTTCTTCAGCTTCATGAGGGCTAGGCACATTCTGCTTCTTCTGATCCTCGGTTAAGTTAATCCCAAGACCTTCCATGATCAATCTAAGGCTCGTAACCTTGTCATATGCTTGAGATAGATGCTTAAGATCTTCATAGCCCTTTTCTTCATAGTAACCCTTTAAGTCCAAGAACTTGACATCCCGAGATACTAAGAGCCTCTTTGTTTGGGGATCTAAGCATTTGTATCCCTTCTTAGTTGTAGAATATCCAATGAATATGGCCCTAATACTCTTTGGTTCCAACTTGTTCCTCATTTCTTCTGGTACCAGCACATAGAAAAGAAATCCAAACACCCTTAGATAACCTAGAGAGGGCTTGATGTTGTTGAGAACTTCAAGTGGAGACTGATCCTCTAGAATTCTGGTTGGTATCCTGTTGATAAGGTAGCAAGCAGATATTACAGCATCACTCCAGAACCTCTTTGGGACATTGGTTTGGAATATCATCGACTTTGCAACCTCCATGAGGTGTCTGTTCTTCCTTTCGGCCACTCCATTCTGTTGAGGGGTATAAGGACAACTTGTCTGGTGCAGGATCCGATGTTGAGCTAGGTGTTGTTTGAACGCATGACTTGTGTATTCCCCACCATTATCTGATCTGAAAATCTTAAGCTTGGCATTATAATGGTTGGAAACATAAGTCTGAAATTTTTTAAACGCATCAAGCACCCTATCTTTAGTTTTATTGAGTGTTATCCATGTGTATTTAGATTTTTCATCAATGAATGTGACAAAGTACTTATAGTTTTCTTTAGATAAATAAGGAGCAGTCCAAACATCAGAATGTGAAAGATCAAAACATTTTTCATAGATAGTACTTGACTTCATAAAAATTGTCTTACAATGTTTGCCCAAAATGCATGCTTCACACTCATTATTTTTAAACATGACACCTGATAACATCAAGATAAGAGCTCTAACATGGAGATGACCTAATCTAGCAAGCCCTAATGCATCATTATTTAAAGCAAAAACATAACTAAATGAGTAACTAGAACTAGAAACATGAATAGTGTCTTCAAGCATATAAAGATCTCCCTTGGTTACTCCTTTTCTGATCAACTTACTGCTCTCAATATCTTGAAACTTCACATCATTACGACTAAAGATAACATTCCATTGTAAATCAGTAATGCATTTATTGACAAATAGTAGATTATCAATGAACTTCGGCATATAGAAAGCTCTAGACTCTTTATGAAACATGTTCAGTTTCCCAATTCCTTTTAGTGCTACTCTATCACCATTTGCAATCATCACATGACCATAAGCAGGTTCTATATCTTTTATGAGACTGGTGTCACTTATCATATAATAAGAAGCACCAGAATCAACACACAATGGTTTAGTTAAAGCACTAGCAGCAATTTATGGTCTATGTGATTCTCCTAGAGAATTTACTTGATCACGAGTCTTAGGCAATCTATGAGCAGAATATGAGTATCCAAGGGTGTTTCCGAGTGTGTTACCATTATCCTTAAGAGCTTTGATTAGGGAATCAATTTCAGACCTCCTTATGAGCTCTTGGTCCAGTGTTGAAATGCCATGGCCTTCCCTTCACTTTCACGCATGGTAGACCCAACTCCAGAAGGACCGGCTTCACTTGCTCATTAGAAAGGTGAGCTATTGCTTCCATTTCCTTCAAGAACTTGGTTGGCTTGAGGTGGGTATGAAGAATCCAGCTCTTTCCTCTTTTTGTGACCCGGATACTTGCAATGATCACAGTTGCCTCCAAATCTCTTGTCTTCACCTTACCTTCTTTCTTCGGGTCTATACGCAACTTTGTTAGCCTGAACCAACTCTGCTTTGTTAGCCAAGGACATGCCTCCCTTACCACCAAAAAATCCGAGAGACCCTTCCTTCTTTTGAATCTCTGCACACACCTCTTCCAAAGATTGAAGCTTTAGTGATCTCAACATGTGCTTGATCAGATCATTAAAGAACAGATTCAAATTCAGCAGCAAATCCAAAGCCTTGATCATGTTTACGCCTTTCCATCAGGTTATCTTAATCAGTAGTGTTTGGCCACAGCATTTCCAGTTCAGACTATAAAGCTCTGAACTTTCCCAGATGTTTTGTATACTCCACATCTTCTTACGCAAGTGTGTTGATAGCTCTCTTCAACTCAAACACTCGGCTCAGATTTTATGTGTTACCATAGAACTTTTGGAGAGTCTCCCACATGTCTTTTGGCGTCTCACAATAGCTATAGGCCTCCAAGACTGAAGCTTCCATAGAGCTTTATGATGGTTAACACCATCATGTCCTCAGGTGACCACTTATCTTGATCGACCAAAGCAAGCTCATGTTCGCCTCCTTCTTCTTGAGCTACTGGTTTTGGAACTCCATCAGTGATGTGGTTCCATAAACCACTGCTCCCTACTGCGGTTTCATGAGTCTTGACCATAATAGGTAGTTTCCACTACTCTTCAAAATAAGCGGAACCGCCAAGGTTTTGTTTCCTTCCATCTTGTTCTTATATCACACGGACCTAGAAAGCTTGGATATTGAATGAAGTTGAAGAACACTTGAGATTAGAACCCAGAAAACGAGCAACCTGGCTCTGATACTATGAAATGTTTAGAGAAGAATAGAATAAAGAGATTAGCTGGACAGTATAGAGAGAATAAGGATGATTTTAGTGAAAACTTGTATAAAGATCATCACAAAGCAGAAGAGAGAAAAGAGAGACTCAAATTGTATGCTTTATTCATTGAGAGAGTTCACATTATATAGGAAGATATACAAGGGTTTTCGAAATGGGAAAGGAAGACCAAAGCATGTGTTGTCAAGGGGAGATGCGTGCCTGTTGAAAGGTGTGGCTCTGGTGGCTCACACGCTTTATGCCAAGAGCATCATGACTAGGTGCTCTTCACCTTTACAGCTTGCTCCTTCTGTCGAGCTTAGACCTGACCTTATCCACAAACGGTCTTCTTCCACCCAAGCCTTATCTCCAAACGGTAACAAACCAAAGTACCTCCTAGGAATAGAGTCTTTGACCACTTCATGGTAACTTCTCCATTTGCCATTTTCACTGTCGTAACAATGTTGTACGGACAAAGCCTTGTGCGTACACATTGCTCTATTTCTGCACATCCTCACAAATGGTTGAAAGGTCGATCCCAAAATTTCCTTGGTCGAGTGGTCCGTACGGTCCATACCGTTTCCCAACTTTTGCCTAATCTTCTCATATTTTCCTTTCTTTATGTTAAACCCTTCTAAACCTCCTCTTTTATAATATCAACTCCTCATTTCAAGACTCCCATCACCATGCACTGTGACAACCAAGCAGCTATTCACATTGCGTCCAACTCTGTCTTCCATGAGGAAACCAAGCACATAGAGGTTGATTGCCACAAAGCCAGACAACTGGTAGTTCCAGGAGTGACCTTTCCATGCTATACCATAAGTGAAGATCAGTTGGCTGATGTGTTCTCAAATGCTGCAATGCAAAAACAATTGAGTCCATCTATTCCAGATTGGGGCTCATTGATCTCTCTCAACCATAGTCCCCTAAACCATGCAGACTCCACTCTTTTTCTCTCATCAAAGTTTTATCCCATTGGGTTTTCTTTGGTGAGGTTTTTAATGAGGGGGATCTTCATGGATGTCAAAGTTTGATCGGTTTCCTTGATGAAGCTTAAGGGGGAGTGTGGAAATGAGGCCGAATAAAGAGAGTTTGAGATTATGAAGGCATCACGAGTAAACAAGGAGAAGAAATTAAGTGAGTTAGACATGTCCGTAGAAGGCCGTACAAGGCCGTACAAGCAATACATGACGTACCAGGTTGACCGTACACTTCTCGACCAGCCGAAGGATGAAGCGCCGAAAGTGAAAAACTATCCGAGGAAGTAAATTAGTGAGTTACTCTAAGGTTTTCCACTTACCATCCGAACATTGGAGAGGATAAGGCGCTCGTTTACAGGATGTCCAAGGCTAGAAGCATCTGGTCCAACATTCCAAGATGCTCCAATGAGCAAGACCTCTCGTCCACACGTTTGAATGAGGCGCGCTCTTCTGGATGGACTGGCCACGTCTCTCCTTAGTTTACCATTGATCCTTTGTAAAGTAGACTCTCTATATATTGTAATCAAAGGCCAAGAAATAAATCAAGGAGAACATTTTCTCTCTTCTTCTCTATTTTGTCTAAGAGTTCTTCATTTCCATTTCTCTGGTTCTACATAAATCATCAACCTTTCTCACCAAATCTCTCATCCTCTGATCATTTCTCTTCTTCTTTCACAAAACTAATATATTTGTGAGAGATTAATGACCAGAACATAGATATTAAAAGAATATACATTGAGTAACAAAGATTAGAGACTAAAGAACCAGAGAATAAGAAAGAAGATTTTTTTTATTACTCCCTTAAAGATTACAATGAAGAATCCGCCAAATATATAAAGGAAATGTCAACAAGGGTTTTATGAACCAATTCCCCACACATGTGAAGTAAAGGGGAAGGGGAGCCTCAGTTTGAATTGTGTGGACATGAGAGTTCACACGCTTGGACAGGATAGACCAGGCTGGCGCGCGGAGTGGAGTTGTGGATAAGGTGAGGAAACTTCCACACATTTTCCTTTCTCGCCAAAGGCATCTTGGAGCATCTTCTTTTGGATTCCTTTCGACCCAAACATCCACTTGCCTCCTTATATTCAAATGGTAACAAGGGAATTCCTTTGGTTTGGTTTAAATTGATTAAACCAAAGGCAATCCCAAAACTGCTCCATCGCTCGACCGTACGAACGGGTGTACGGACCGCCTGTCAGTACACTTCGTCCTTCACCCAAACTCGACCAAATGGTTGATCCCAAAGTGGATTGGGTGGACCATGTCCGTACAGTCCATACAGTCTGTACGGCCGTACAGTCTGGTCGACCCTATTTTTGCCCATGGACCAAATACTTACAAATCTTCCCAAACTCTTCATAATGTCTGTCTTGGACTTCTTCTTGTTGTTGCAAAGGTTTCTGGAAACTCCTTCGGTCTTTATCAGTCTTCTAATGGTGTATAACGCGAACTTTGCACATAGACCTTTAGTGAGTCATTTTCTCACTTCAGGTGAACAATTACCTGATAAACCGCACACCAACCAAGATTTTACAAGATCAAGCTCCATTTGAGGTTCTGAACAAGTACAAGCCTTCAGTTGATTACTTATGAGTGTTTGGTTGCTTGTGCTTTGTTTTGGTTCCTGGAGAGTTGAGAAGCAAACTGGAGGCAAAGAGTAAAAGGGATATGTTCATAGGCTATTCTACCACCCAAAAGGGGTACAAGTGTGAAATCTTGAATATAATCTGAGTGTAGACGGTAAGAGTAGAGAGATTAGAGAGATTTAGGGAGAAAGAAGAAGACTCGACCCGAATTAGACAAAGAAACCATTGAGACTTTAGAAAGAATAGAGAGAGAGAGAGAGAGATTAGAGAGAGACTGAAAGATTTTGTTGTATTACTGATGAACAAGGTGTTACAAATATACAGAGGGAAGATTAGTGTAACGCCCCGATCCCCCGCCGTCCGACTGGGTTTATGGACACGTGTCTACTCATTTTAGACCACCCAACATGTCCCTTTACTGGACCCAGGAGTCATCGGACGCATTATCCTTTGATCAAATACCAACCCAACCATATCCACAGGCTTCTAGTTACAGTCCTGTGCATAGGGAAATGGAAAGGAGGGCATGAGTAAATGGGTTACTCAGTGAAGCGGTTCTAAACCAGCCTCTCTGCTTGAACTCTATACTAGTTAATGTGAAATGAGAGATGGCTAGCCACTACAACCAACCATTCAAATGCTTCATAAAATAACACACAACATCATTTTCATACTTTTCTATCAACCTAGCGATCACACAATGCAATGAACTCAGTCACTGCTACAACATAGATTCAACTCGACCCGACTTAACTCAACAACTTGACTTGATACCAATTATCCTAGACGTAAGGAACTATGGCTTGCTCAAGGACGTCTTACCTCTTGTCGGCGTATCCTGAAAGGTCTTACATTAACCATGGCTTCCCAGCTTCATAAATGGTTATCTGAGTCACAGCTTGTTGGCCCCTTTCGGCTTTGTCTGTCCCCTCGGTCCTAATAACCATAATTATGCCACGACTCGGCATTGACTCAATTATTAGGCACCTCACAGATCCCGTTCACTCACGGTCATCGTCCGTACTTGGCTCTTAGCTCCCGCCTTTTTGAGGTTCACCGTTTCTACACGACTGTTTCTTATTTCTATCCTGCCCTCGCATAGTCACCGTTCGTACACGACCTTATCTTATTTCTATCACGCCCTCGTGAGGTCACCGTTCGTACACGGTCTTATTACTTAAATTCCCGTGGGTACATCATGTAAGGATAGTGTCTGCGGGTACCCATCACACTCTAGGCGCCACCCATTTATAATGTTACAAACATGACTACAAACATGTTCATTGACTCATTTATTTCACAATCTCATTTCTCATTACTCATTTCTCATTTCTCATTTCTCATTTCTCATTTCTCATTTCTCATTTCTCATTTCTCATTTCTCATTTCTCATTTCTCATTTCACATTTCTCATATCTCATATCTCATATCTCATATCTCATATCTCATATCTCATTTCTCATTTCTCATTCGCCCTAACTTTAATCTTAATACATTCATTAGACGCCACCCATTCTCGGTGTCACACACATACTTCACTTTACAATCATCCATACATACACACATACATGGTACCAAATGTAACCAATTGTAATACCTTTCATTCACAAAATCCACTATTAAACTAGGCGTGCACTTCTTTCTAGAAACCTAGCTTTCATTATCATTCATCATCAATCATCACATACGACCAACTCACAGGCAATCATTCATCATCAGTCATCCACATCGACACAAGGCAGTTCGTTAAGTCCTTTAGATAGTGTGAAGGTTCTTATGCAACATGATCCATTCATCTAATAACTTAACTCCCATTATGATCTAACAACTTAGCTTTGAAACTAGGACTATCTGAACCCTAGTTCCTCATCAGCCAATATAAAGAACATTAAAAGAAAATTTGGCTTGAATCACTTCACCTTAGGAATAAATCTAGAGATTTGGATCTGGAAACATGTATTGAGATCTGAGAGAGTCCAAAAACCGATCAAACACTCAACCAGCGCCACTACACCACTCGCAACGGCTCACGTAAAGGAGAGGAGGAGTGCTATCGAGGAGAGAGAGAGGAAGAAGATTCATGGTGAGGAGAGAGAGAGGAGAGAGACGCGCAAAGAGAGAGAGAGAGAGAGAGAAAGAGGAAGAGAATCAATGGATATGGCTTTTGTCTCTTGGGAATTCCTTGCAGAGCTTTGCCTCAGTTTTCTAATGGGAGAAAAGAGAGAGGGAGTCTCTTTATTTGTAAGAGAAAGAAGGGGAACCCTAGGTTTTCCCCAATGGGCTGTAGAGAAGCCCACTTTCTCTTAAATTTTTTATAACCCAAGTTTTGGGATGTTACAACTCTCCCCCTATCATTCGAAATTCGTCCCTGAATTCAAAACTCCAAAATTCGAATATAACATCCCAAACCAAAACAAAGTTCTTTCACACAACACTCATGAATCAAGGGAGGTACACAAGGCTTTCAATCTTTACTCAAGATCTCGTTTAAACACCAACGAATGAATAAAATAAATGAAATGAAGTAGGACTACAATAGTTTTAAAAGCTCAACACATCTACACAAATCACATAGTGCCTTTAGAAATGCAAAATACCAACACCAAACAATCAATAAGAAAAGCACGTGTCCTACTCCTAAGAAATGATCTCCCAGCTAGCCACTACGATGTAGAGAAACGCGATTGGCCTCGGATCTAGGACCAACTATGTGGGATCACTAGTTGGGGATTTCGGATCATCCTCTTTCGACTCAGAGCTGGTAACATCGAAAGCTTGCTCATCAAGCCACTCTTATGCGGCTATCGCCTGCCCCGCCATCCTCACAACTAGCGCAAACTCAAGAGGCTCCATAGCACCATCCAACTCGTCCCGAATGTCCTTGCGGAGCTCCGCCTTAAAAAACCGGCACCACTCCTCCACAGCCTTTGGTTTGCACCTCTTGGATGTTTCCAAGAACTCCTCCAGGTACTCATGTACGGTTAAGGTTTTCTTCACCATCTGAACTAGGACCCCACACATACACTGCTCCGAACTTTACTCAGTGGTTCCTTCATCTAAAGCTGGAGACTTTCGCGGGCGGCCTCGCTTTTTCTTGGGCAGCTCTCCGACATTTGGAACACAAACCCACTCAATGCCGAGCGTCGGATTTTCCTTCCTTGGGAGTCCCCGCCTTTGCTTTGCTGGCGTCGCGTCAGGCTCATCCTCGGTCGATGCTGAGAGGAACTGGAGCTTCTCACGCCTATGGTCTTCTGCCCGATCGTACTGTAGCGACTGGGACAGGCGCTTCATCAACGAATGTCCCTAGTTCGGTACCACTTTGCCTTGTATGGTGCGAAATGATTCGAAGGCACCCGAAACCGACTCCTCAGAGCCACAGAGCTCATTATTGTCCTCACGGTTATCACTGGTTCGCGAAGACATCCTGCAATAGTTAGATACAATCAGAACCATAATAGAAGTATAGATAGATTGGTGGTTTTGAAAACATTCCAAACAGTTTTAGCTGATCATAAACTTTTACACAAAACTCTTTTCCAAAACTGAAAATGTTTTTATGGTGGTAATGCCGATCCCTTATGATAATACTAAGGGACCTTGACCTAGGCTCTGATACCAATTGTAACGGCCTGATCCCCAGCCGTTCGACCGGTGTTCCGACCAGGTGTTATGGACACGTGTCTACTCATTTTAGACCACCCAACGTGTCCCATTACTAGCCTCGAGAGTCATCGAACTTACAGTTCTGCGCATAGGGAAATGGAAAGGAGGGCATGATTAAATGAGTTACTTAGTGAAGTGGTTCTAGACCAGTCTCTCCACATGAACTCTATACTACTTAATGTGAAACAAGAGCTGGCTAGCCAGTACAATCAACCATTCAAACGCTTCATACGATAACGCACAACATCATTTCCCTACTTTTCTATCAACCAATTGATCACAACTCAATTGATGGATATTAACTTAACTAGCAGTCCTACTTTTGGGAAAATCCATGATTGATATCATTCAACACGAAATCTAGTTGATGACTACTCATACATAATCAAAGAAAGAATTATATGAAGATAATGCATAGATAAAATACTGGGGTTCAAATACAAAAGCTCCCTAAGAAGTTACGAATCTTCTCCCCAAAAAACCTACAACTATAAAGCTATGTGGGTTGTTTCAAGCCTTGCCTACGCTTGTACTTGCACACTCTGCATGCTCTCAATACATGAGCATAAATATAAAAACCCTAAAATATAGGTCAAAATTTGTCCAAGGCATTCTTGTCTTTTGTCTTCTGAACTTGGCCTTTTCAGTCGTCTCTCTACGAGTTGGACATCTATCGATAGCAAGTGTGCAACATCGATCGACTTTGGTCTTTCATCATCGGTTGATTCCAAGGTTGTGTGGTCGATCGACGACATGCTTGTACTTCAACTTCTCTTCTAAATTCTCCAAAAGCTTCAAGTATCTCCATTTATCTCCAAAACATCTCTGGACCTGTAAATACTCTAAAAATATCCTAGACACACATAATAAACCCTAAACAGTGCCTAAAACATGGCCTAAAATTGGTAATAAATAGGTTTTAAAAGCGGAGACTCACATAATGTCTAAGTATAACTGTCACCTTACTTTGTTGCAACCACATCCTATCAAGTCAATCATAGGGAAGCTTTATATAACCTATCCTAGTGTAGAAACCAAATCCAGTCTACCAACAACTTAGCAAATACTAGTCTGACTCACCCGTCCACTGATTTCATTTCTTCTGTCGTGCTGCCTTAGTGAACACATCAGCTAGCTGGTCTTCACTTCGTGTATAGCAAAGCAAGATATCTCCGGATACGATCATTTGCCTCACCTTATGGCAATCAACCTCAATATGCTTCGTCCTCTCATGGAACACTGAGTTGGAAGCAAGGTGGATGGCTGCTTAGTTATCACAATGCATTATCATATGCGTGTCTTAATTGTGATTTTAAGAGAATAAAAGAGAGTTTAGACTAAGAACATGAAGAACTACTCAAGAACAGCAATAACAACAAGAGAGAGAAGAGAGAGATCCGTAGGGATGAGAGAGAGAGAGAGTGAAGAAGTGAAAATTATATTTAACTTAATTCTTCTGCTTGCTGCAATAATCTTTAAATAGAGAGACATGCACACAAGGAAATAATAAACAAAGGGAATAAGACAAGCTCCATGAATAAGAATAAAAATAAGGCAGGCTAGTCCACATGGTCCCAACTGACCATGACCAGAGGGAAAGGGACATGGAGTAACATTCCCCACAGGATGTCTCCTTATCTCTACATGTGATCCCTTCCCTTTGTAAATTCAAACTGCCTTAGACAGATAAGAGGAGACTTCTGGAATGGTTCTTGATCAGCTTCCTCTTTTCTTGTCAAGCAAACCACACTTGTGCCCTAGGTTGTACAGACAACCAAGTCCCTCAAGTTAACTTGAACCAGAATACTTCTTGCTTATTCTTGCAAGTAACCTCGAACCAGAATGTTCCTTGCTTATTCATGCTTACTCTCAACACTCCCCCTCAATCTTGACCATATGGACTGGTTAAGCTTGGAAACCATGAAGCATTCCCTCATTAAAAACTTTAGCTTAGAAAAACCACTTGGGAGAAAACTAAGCAAAGGAAAAAGTGTAGAACACTCCATGGCTAAGATGATCAATGAGATGAGAGACACATGAGTCCAGGCTTAGAATGAATGAACTCACAGACCTTTGTGCTTGCTGCTTTGGTGAAGATGTCGGCCAAATGATCTTCCCTTCTAGTGTAACAAGGCAGTATAATCTTCTGTTCCACAGCTTGCCTAACCTTATGGCAATCTACCTCAATGTGTTTAATCCTCTCATGGAACACACTGTTGGATGCTATATTAATGGCAGCCTAATTGTCACAGTGCATGGTAATGGGAGTAGTGGTCTCGATCCCTAAATCTCCTAGTAGGTACCTGATCCAAGTAAGCTCACAAGTAAGCTTTCTCATTGCTTTATATTCTGCTTCAGCACTTGAGCATGATACTATCTTCTGGTTCTTGCTCTTCCAGGTGACTAAGTTGCCTACAATAAAGGTAAAATACCCTGTTGTAGACTTTCTGTCCACTCTATCACCAGCCCAATCTGCATCACAGTACCCCACAATCTTTGTGCTTCCATTGCAAGCCATACACACACCTTGACCAAGAGCTTCTCTCAAGTATCTCAAGATCCTTTCCATCATATTCCAATGATGAAATTTAGGTTTTTGCATGTGTTGACTGACTTGGTTCATAGCAAAACACACATCTGGTCGAGTAATGCTCAGGTCTATGAGCTTGCCCACCATCCTCATGTACTTCTTGACATCTTCAAATGGGGTATCCTCATACTCCCCATCTCACACTGCTTGTAGCTTTCTTCCAATGGTGTCTTGGCCTCTCTTCCTCCAAGGTTTCCTGCCTCATTTAAAAGATCGAGTGTGTACTTCGTTTGGGATAGAAAGCGCCCCTATTTAGAGCGGCATATTTCAATTCCTAGGAAGTACTTCAACTCTCCCAAATCCGTTATATTAAATGCAGATTTAAGAAAAGTTTTAGTTGAGAGGATACCTTCTTTGTAACTACCATTGATGATAATGTTATCTACATAGATGAGAATAACAATAGTGCCTTGCTTGCTGGTTAGTGTGAAGAGAGTGTGATCAGCCTCTGATTTGAGAAATCCTCTTCCATTTAGTGTTGAGATCAGCTTATAATACCAGGCTCTTGGAGATTGCTTCAATCCATAGATATATGTTCTTAACCTCAACACATTTCCTGGTTTTACCATGTCTTCTATACCAGGTAGTGGTCGCATGTATACTTCATCTTCTAATTCACCTTGTAAGAAGGCATACTCGACATCCATTTGCCATAAGTCTCATTCTAAGTTAACTGCCACTGGCAACTGGTGCAAATGTATCAAGGTAATCTTCTCCATAGACCTGAGTGAAGCCTCTTGCAACGAGTCTTGTCTTTTTCCTTTCTTGTTTTCCATTTGCTAGATACTTGATTGTGAAGGATAGGCGACTTTTCATAAACTTCTTGCATTTGGTGAGCTCATATTCATACCAAGTATCGTTTTTAATCATAGCATTGATCTCATCTCCAACTAAGTTTTCCATTCTTGATCCTCCATTGCTTCAACATAAGATCTTGGAATATATTCCTGATCCAACTGCACAATGAAAGCTTGATGTTCTTCTCGATACTGGGCTAGAGAGCATACTGCACTCATTGGATGAGGCACTGCTTTTGCATTTAAGTACACTCTTGTATTGATCCAATTTGATGCTGGTCTCTTGATCCCTGTACTCCTTCTCAAAGGCTGTATCTGATCAGATTCTTCTTCCTCATCTAATTGGATTTCATCTTCTGGTTGAAATTCAGTAGCTGATGGCATCTCATATTAATCATGAGCTGCTGCTGAGTCTTCAGATTGCTGTGCATGTTCCTCAGCCTGAGTTGTTTCATTTCCCCCCTCATGATCAGGATGAGTGACTTCAATGTTCTCTTCATCTTCAGTAGTATCATGAACTGGTGTCTTCTTGATTCCCTCAGGTTTTGTTGGTAAGTGGATTCCAATGTTTTCTAAGATTGCTCTCAAATTGTTAGCTCTATCCGAGGAAGTTTGAGAGAGGTCCTTGAGATCATCCCAACTCCTTTCATTATAGTGACCTCTAGACTCCATAAACTTAACATACCTGGAGATCAGAACCTTTCTTGTCTCTGGTACATAGCACTTGTATCCTTTTTGAGTTGGAGAGTACCTATAAACATGGCTTTTCTGCTTTTAGCCTCAAGCTTGTTTCTCAGTTCACCTGGAATCAAAAGAAAACACACACACCCAAACACACGGAAATGGTCTTAGATGGTCTGGTTTTGTTGAGTATCTCATAAAGTGATATATCACTGAGTACTTTTGTAGAAATCCTGTTAATTAAGTAGGAGGTAGTCACTACTGCATCCCCCCAAAACTGCTTAGGAGCATTCATATGAAACATCATGCTTCTGCCACCACCATTAGATTTTTATTTTTCCTCTCAGCCACACCATTTTGTTGAGGTGTGTAGGGACAACTACTTTGATGCATGATGCCTTGTGCTGCAAGATGTTGCTTGATGATTGTGCTTGTGTATTCTCCTCCATTATCTGATCTAAATATTTTGATCTTGGCATGAAAATGGTTAGCAATATAGGTTTGAAATTTTTTTAAAGCTTCTAGCACTCTAGCCTTAGTTTCCAACAATGTTAACCACGTGTACTTGGATTTTTCATCTATAAAAGTGACAAAGTATTTATGTTGCTCTCTAGATGCAAAAGGGGCTGTCCAAACATCAAAATGAATAAGATCAAAGCAATTCTCATAGATAGTCATTATTATATGAAACACATACTTGCAATTTTTTCCTAAAATACATGTTTCACAATCACTTTTAAAAGAAACACTAGGGAACATGATGTTCAAGGTGCGAGAATGAGGGTGTCCTAATCTAGCAAGCCATATTACATCTTTAGGTAATTCAGAAACAGAGTTTAAAGAACAAGATAAATCAGACGGTAGTAGGGTGTTCTCAAGTCTCCCTTGGTTCCACCTTTGCCAAGCAACTTACTGGTTTCAATATCTTGAAAATACACTTCATTAGGGGTGAAAGTAACATGAAAACTTAAATCAGTAGTGGCCTTTCTAACTGTCAGAAGGTTGGAAGCAAAGGTGTGCATATTGAAAGCTTTAGATACTTTATCAAATAGTTTTAGATCATCTACACCTTTTATAGGAACTTTATCACCATAGCTATCATAAGATTTCCTAGGACTGGTTTTGATATTAGTAATCAAGTTTAAATCACTAATCATATGGTGCGATGCCCCAGAGACTATAACTAATGGTCTAGTAGTGCCTAATCCATTCATTGCAATACAAGCAGTATATGAAGCATTAAGAGAGATACCAAGAGTGTTAAGGTTACCAGACTTCTCCTTTAGAGCCTTGATGAGGGTGTCCAAGTCAGACCTCTTAATGTTCTCATCAGGGTTGGACCTTGCAGTGCAGTAAGATGAGGTTGTCGCCATGGGCTTTCCCATACCAGTGTTAAAGCACACTGATGAGAATCCAGAAGGAGTCACTGGTTCAGCTCCCTCAATTGAGAAGTGGGCTCTAGCATCTTGGTATTGGTTGTGTGACTCTCTGAACTTGTTTGGCTTCAAATAAGGATGGAGTATCCAGCACTCATCCTTCATGTGGCTCTTCTTTTTACAGTGATCACACGTAAAAACCCTTCTGTCATCTTGTTTGTAAACCCCTTTGTTTGCTACTGGTCCTGGTCCTTCAGTTTGGTTACTGATAACCAACTCGCATTTGCCTCCAAATAGGCCAAGCGATCCCTGTTCCTTCTGAATCTGAGCACACACTTCTTCAAGGCTTGGTAGCTTGTCTGCTCGCAGTATGTGTTTGATTAGATCATTGTAGGTCTGGTTCAAAGTGAGAATCAACCCAAACACCTTATCCTTCTCTCTCCTCTCATTCAAGACTGAGTGTTCGATGGTATGTTGTGTGAGCATCTCCAGCTCTGCCTACAGTGACCTAAACTTCTCAAAATGGACAGTAAAATCCATGTCTTCTTGGCTGAGGGAGTTTATAGCTTTCTTTACTTCAAAAACTTGAGTAAGGTTTGATATATTACCCTAGACCTTGTACAGAGTTTCCCACAAATCTTTGGAGATTTCACATTGTGAATAAGCTTCCAAAATGGCTGGATCCAGAGAGTTCTGGATGAGAGAAAGCACCATGAAATCATCCTGATCCCATTTGCCTTCATCCACCACTATCATCTCTTTTCCATTTTTTGCTTGGATAGTTTGTTATGGAGCTTCTCCCCTTGAGACATGACTCCATAAACCTCTTCCTCCAAGGGCAATCTTCACCAACCTCGACCATAGTGAAAGAATGTGAGAATTATTCGAGATTTTATGTGACAATACAGAACAACTCAGGAAAACAAGAGAGAGAAAGAGGTAGATTTCGTGAGAGAGAGAGAGGTAGATTTCGTAAGAGAGAGAACCATAATAATGAGGAACTGATTCCTTGCCTTAATTGATTCATGCTACATGTATATTTAAAGGGAGACAAATCCCCAATAAACTATTAAACGGTGAGACCTACATAAGTATTATACAAAAGCACTCTTGGACAGAAGTGGCTCAGGCAAAGAGGGTGAAAGAGACATGACCTAAACAGTCCAAAAGTGGTCCAAAGGTGTTTGAATACTTTCCATATCATTACCTTTGCTACCAACATCTCTCTTGTCTTCTGATTATTTAACAACTTCTTTCTTAGACAAAGAAAGCCAACTTTTAATTTATGTAGACCTCTTCTCTATCTTGCACTCCAAGCTAGATTAGGTTTTACGGACATACTTGCATTCCAAGATAGGTTGATCCTTTTCTTAATCTGATTGTCTCCATGCCATTTATTTCTTCATGTCAAAACTCCACCTCAAGCTTGACCATAGGGACTGGTCAAGCTTTGGCACGATAAAGCATTCCCTCATTAAAACCTTTACTTGGAAAAACAACTTGGGATAAAAAATCAAGCAAAGGAAAAAGAGTAGAACACTTCATGGCAAGAAGATCAGTGACATGTGAGGTCTATGAGTCCAAGATTAGGATTAATGAACTAACAAACCTTGCTGCTAACTGCCTTAGTGAATATGTCTGCTAGTTGATCTTAAACTTCTAGTATAGCATGAAAGATGACTTGCTGCTCCACTGCTTGCCTCACCTTATGGAAGTCCACTTCTATATGCTTTGTCCTCTCATGAAAGACTGAATTGGATGCAATGTGTATTGCTTCCTGGTTGTCACAATGCATAGTCATGGGTGTGGTGATATCAAAGCCCAAGTCCTTTAGCAGTCCTTTCATCCATATGAGTTCACTAGTAAACTTCCTCATAGATCGGTACTCTACCTCAGCACTTAAACATGACACCACCTTCTTCTTCTTGCTCTTCCTAGTCACCAAGTTGCCTCCAATCAATGTACAATATCCAGTAGTTGATGTCCTATCAACCTTATTTCCTGCTTAATCAGCATCAAAATATCCAATGATCTCAAGGCTTCCATTGCATCCCATCCAAACACCTTCACCAGGAGCTTCTCTCAAGTATCTCAAGATCCTGTCCACCATGTTCCAGTGATGAACCTAAGGGGTTTGCATATGCTGACTGAATTGGTTCACAGCAAAACACACATCCGGCCGTGTGATAGTTATATATATGAGCTTCCCAACCATACTCCTATACTTTTTTACATCTTCAAGGGGAGTGTCTTCAAACTACCCCTCTCGCAATACCTTGTACCCATCTTCCAATGGGGTTTTGGCCTGTCCTCCGCCAATGTTTCCAGCCTCATTTAAAAGATCAAATGTGTACATCCTTTGGGATAAGAAACGCTCCACTTTAGAGCGGCATGTTTCAATCCCTAGGAACTTTTTTCAACTCTCCCAAATCTTTGATATCAAAAGATGGTTTAAGGAAATCTTTGGTTGAGAGAATACCTTCCTTGTCATTGCCAGTGATGATAATGTCATCAACATACACTAGAATGACCACAATCCGTTGCTTGCTGGTTAGAGTGAAAAGAATATGATCTGCCTCAAATTTCACAAAGACTCTTCCATTGAGTGTAGTGCTGAGCTTGTGATACCAAGCCCTTGAAGATTGCTTCAAGCCATATATTGCCTTCTTCAACCTTAATACATTCCCGGGTTTGACCATGCTTTCTAGTCCAGGAGGTGGTCGCATATATACCTCATCTTCAAACTCTCCTTGTAGAAAGACATTCTTCACATCCATCTGCCATAGATCCCATTCTTAGTTGACAACAAGTGATAAAAGAATCCTTATAGTATGCAGCTTGGCCATTGGCTCAAATGTATCAAGATAATCTTTCACATAGACCTGAGTGTATCCTCTTGCAACTATCCTTGTCTTTCTCCTTTCTGGTTTTCCATTGGCTAAGTAATTGATGGTGTATATGAGGTGACTTGTTACAGCTTTCTTGCCTTTGTGGAGCTCAGTTTCAAACCATGTATCATTCCTGATCATGGCATTGATCTCATCTCCAATAGACTCTCTCCTCTCCTCATGTTGCATAACCTCTTTATAAGATTTTGGGATGTATTCCTGATCCAATTCCCCCATGAAGACTTGATTCTCGTCAAGATATTGAGCATTAGAGCATACTGCACTCATTGGATGAGCCACAAATTTCAGCATTGAAGCACACTCTTGTATTGATCCATCTCAAAGCAGGTTTCTTTATTCTTGTACTCCTTCTCAAAGGTTGTATCTGATCAGGTTCTGCCTCATTTGTTTCACTTGGTTTGCCTACTTGAGTCTGAGTTTCTAATTCTGATGGCATCTCATCTTGATCATGAGATAATGAGTTCTCTTCAGTCTCTCCATTCCTATTGCCCCCCCCCTCATGATCAGGCTAAGTGACTCCAATATCTTCTTCATCCTCTTCTTTGCATGACTGGGAACCTCCCTGATTTTTTCAGGTTCTTTTGACAAACTGATGCCAAGATTTTCCATAATAATTCTTAGATAATTGGCCTTGTCTGATGCTTGAGACAGATCTTTGAGATCATCCCAATTCTTCTCAGCATAAAACCTTTTGCCTTCCATAAAATTTACATCTCTTGATACTAGTACTCTCCTTGTTTCAGTATTGTAGCACTTATATCGTTTCTGTGTATGTATCCAATGAACATGCACTTCATGCTCTTTGCCTCTAGCTTGTTTCTTTCCTCTCCTGGTATCAACATGAAGCAGGTGCATCCAAACACTCTAAGATGTTTAATAGATGGTCTGATTTGGTTTAGTACTTCATAAGGAGAGATGTCATTAAGCACCATGGTATGAATCCCGTTGATTAGATAGCATGCTGTGACCACATCATCACTCCAAAATCCCTTAGGAACATTTGCATGGAACATCATTGATCTAGCCACCTCCATTAGATGTCTATTTTTCCTTTCCACCACTCCATTTTAATGGGGAGTATAAGGACAGGTTGTTTAATGAACTATGCCATGTTTTGCCTGATGATTCTTGAAAGCATGAATTGTATACTCTCCAACATTGTCTGACCTCAGTACCTTCACATTAGCCTTAATGTTGTTAGTGACATAAGATTGAAAGTTCATAAAGGCTTCTAACACACGATTCTTAGAAGGCAGTAGAGTAATCCAAGTGTAACAAAATACTTATGATTATCTCTATTCATGCAAGGTGAGGTCTAAACATCAGAGTCAACTAAGTCAAAGCATTTCTCAAAGATAGTGTTAGATGTTGGAAAAACAGATTTGCAATGCTTTCCTAAAATGCATGCTTCACATTCTAGGTGGTTAAATAACATATCATGCATAATGATCTCTAACGCACGAGCGTGAGGATGACCTAGTCAAGCATGTCAAATAGTGCTATGACACACAGATGGGTTACTGATCATGCATAAATGAGAAGGAGTAAAGGGTTTATAGGGCTTAGTCTTTTGGAGATGGTATAACCTGGTTGTTTCCTTCACCAATCACCTTCTCTATCTTAAGGTCCTGAAACTCAACATCATTAGGCCTAAACCACCTGACAATTCAAGTCAAATATGGCCTTTTTTACTGAGAGAAGGTTAGAGGCCAAACTAGGTATGTAAAGGCAGTAGATTCTTTATCTAATAAGTTAAGGTTCCCTATTCATTCTATCTTCACCTTTTCACCATTAGCTATTATTACAATCCCTAAGGTAGCCCTAACATCGCTAATAAGATTTCTATCACTAATCATATGATGACTAGCTCATGAATCTATTATTATTGCCTAGAGATAAGGGAATGTGTACCAGACTGCATTGCGAAGATGATTGCCTTAGCTGCTTTGAACAGTGGCTCAATATCACTCATTTTGAACCATCATTGATCACTGCCTGGTTCCATGTTTTCCTTCTTTGGAATCACTGGTAAGTTCTGAGTACATAGATGCAACCTCAAGCGCCACTTCTAGGAATGGTGGGTTGTTCTCCTTGAATTTAATTCCAACAAAGCTGAAAATATCCAAGCTTGATTGGTTTCTCTTCCTGAGATATCTTTTCTTGGCTTTTTGTGCACATGTAACAACACCATCCTTCCATTCCTGTTGTGTATATCTTTGGGAGTTGGCTTCTTTTCTCTTGTAAAGAGAGTGTGTGATGTTTGTTCTCTCTGAACTAGAGCACACACACCTTCTAGGTAAGGAAGTTTATCTTCCCTCAGAACATGCTTGATCAACTTGTGTAGGATGGGCTTAGATTTAAGAGTAGACTGAAGACCTTGTCTTGTTCATATCTTTCTCTTATGACATTTGGATCAACTAAGAATGGCCTTAGTGTATCTAGTTTTGTCCACAAGCTCCTAAACTTACCAAAATATTGATCAAACTTAATTTCCTTCTGGCTGAAGTTGTTAATAATCTCTTAACTTCAAACGCTTTGCTTAGGTTGGAGAAATTCCCATAAACAATTTTAAGGCTCTCCCATAGATCCTTGGCAGTTTCACATTGTGAGTTAGCCTCCAACATTGAATATTAAAGAGAGTTGTGAATGATCTCAAGTGTTAGCTGGTCTTCTTGAACCCACTTGTCTTCATTCTTCAGACCATCTGCTTGTTTCTCCTCTTGAGCCCTCCTCTTTGAAGCATCAGCCTTTATGATGTGGCTGTCCCAATGTCCATTCCTTCCCAAGGTAACTCTGGCCTCCCTTGACCATAGCAGGTAGTTAGACCCCACAAGGGTTACTGGAATCATGCTCTCTATCTTCACTTCCATGGCTGGTTTTCTTTTATTCCTTGGATAAAACTATGGGCTGATGGATAAAGATGAAGAGTTCATGAACTTTCAGAACACAATAAAATAGAATTTTTTGAAATTGAAATACATCTTAATAACTCAGTTAAGTAGAGTGTCTGGAAAATGAATTATCAAGAGATTTCGAAACTGGATAGAGAGAAAACAGAGTGAAGAACAGGGTGAAAGTGATTTTGATTTGCGGAAGTTAAGTTAGAATAAGGTCTGAAGAGCTTAATGCTCTGATACCATGAAAGAATGTGTGAATTATATAGAGTTTATGTGAGAATACAGAAGAACTCAGCAAGAACAAGAGAGAGAGAGAGAGAGAGAGAGAGAGAGAGAGAGAGAGAGAGAGAGAGAGAGAGAGAGAGGTAGATTTCGTGAGAGAGAGAGAGAGACAGAGATGTAGAGAGAAAACCAGAATAATGAGGAACTGATTCATTGACTTAATTGATTCATCGTACATATATATTTAAAGGGAGGCAAATCCCCAATAAACTACTAAACAAAGAGACCTACGAAAGTATTAACCAAATACACTCTTTAGACAGAAGTGGCTCAGGCAAAGAGGGTGAAAGGGACATGACCTAAACAGTCCAGAAGTGGTCCATGCTGACATGAAGAAATAATAAGGTTTAAGCAATAAGAAACAAGAGAGAGGCGAATTCGGGTTAACTTAGGGTGCAAGTCTGTTTGTACAACTTGACCTAAAAGTCTGTCTGTACAGTTTGTCCTAAGAGTGTCTTGGAAGACAAGTAAAGGAGTGGGACGAGTTTTAAGTATCTTCTCTGGTCTCCCCAAGCTTTGGAAAAAAATAAACAAGTGGAATCAATTTGATGGAGCCGTTGGAGGTTGGTGACAAACCAAATTCAAAAAGGAAGAAAGAAACAAAGGAGATGTCCCTTTATGTACAGCTGAGTGTGCCCTGCCCAGACCAGAGCATCTTCAGAGTCCATTTGTATATTAATTCTTATTGTCTGTCTACCTCTACTTAAAGACACCTTTGTAACTTTATTGAAGGAAGGAAATAGTTTCCTCTTATATTTTTATTGGTCTAACGAATCTCCCTCCCTCTCCTTCTCTCTCTTCAAGTGTTCGTCATTTTCTTCACTGTTCTTCATAAAACAAAGTTCAAATCTTCTCATTTTATCATGGTTTCAGAGTAACAAAGCTCTTCAACCTATTATTTACTTCCACAAAGCTTTACACTTTGTTCTTGTTGCATTTTTCTTCAAGATTCACTCCTTGTTCTTTTGGGCTTACGCGAGTGAAAGATGGAGAACAACAAGTTTGTTACCATACCTGTGACAATAAAGGGGATTAAAAACCTCTTGTGGTCCATATTGGTGAAAACTGCCCTTGGGGGAAGATGATAATGGAGTCATGTCTCCACTGGAGCAGCTCCAAAGCAGATAGTCCTAGGAGAAGATGGAAAGGAGATGGTGGTGCTTGATAAATAAAAATCTATGCAAGAAGATCAGATGGTGCTCTCTCTCATCCAATACTCTCTGGAACCACCTATCTTGGAGTCTTATTTATACTGTGAGATTGCCAACGACTATGAGAAACTCTCTACAAGGTTTATGGAAATGCTTCCAACCTTACTAGAGTGTTTGAAGTAAAAAGAGCCATCAATGCTCTCAGTCAAGCAGACATGGAGTTCAAACTCACTTTGGCAAGTTCAGGTTCTTGTGGGCAGAGCTGGAGATGCTCAGTCCACACTCTGTTGACCCCTATACTCTGAATGCTAGGCGTGAAGAAGACAAGGTCTTTAGGTTGCTGCTGACTCTCAGCCCAAAATATAATGACCTCATCAAGCATATACTGAGAGCTGACAAGTTACCTACCCTTGAAGAGGTTTGTGCGCAAATTCAGAAGGAGGAAAGGTAATTGGGTTGTTTGGAAGCAAGGGAGAACCGGTTATGGTCCATCAAGCTGAAGAAGTGGCATACAAGGGAGTATATAAGCAAGATGATAGGAAGGTCTTGAAATGTGACCATTGCAAGAATAAAGGTCACATGAAGGACATATGCGGGATCCTTCATCCTCACTTAAAGCCAAACAAATTTAAGGAGCCACGATCTTAGTTCATGAATGCTAGAGCTCACTTCTCAAGTAATGGAGTTGAACATGCCACTCCGAGCTCAGTCTGCTCCAATGCTGGTATGGGAAGAGCCATGGCGTCTACATCAACCTACCCCACTGCAAGGAACCATCAAGATGAGCCATCACGAGGTTTGACTTAGATGCTTTCATCAAGGCCTTGAAAGAACACTCTTGTAACTCTAGAAGTCTTGGTATCTCACTAAATGCTTCTCTCCTTGCTGGTAGTTCAATGAATGCTCTAAAATATGCTAGACCATTAGTTATAGACTCTGGTGCTTCTCATCATATGATTAGTGACTCAAATCTGATTACAAATGTAGACCTGCCTTAGGGAATGTGATGATTGCAAATGGTGATAAAATTCCAATATGAGGAGTAGGTGATTTGAAACTGTTTGAAAAAGTATCTAAGGCATTCTACATGCCTACTTTTGCTTCAAACTTACTGTCTGTTAAGAAAGTTACTAATTACTTAAAGTGTCATGTTACCTTCACTCCTAATGATGTTTGTTTTCAGGATATTGAATCTAGTAAGTTGCTTGGCAAAGGTGTGACCAAGGGGGACTTGTACCTGCTTGAGGACACTCGACCAGCTTCTGATTTATCTTGTGCTTTGAATTCTGTTTCTGAACTCCCTAAAGATGTTTTGTGGCATGCTAGACTAGGAAACCCTCACTCTCGTGCCTTGAACATTCTGCTGCCTAGTGTTTCTTTTAAAAGTGATTATGAGTCTTGTATTATAGAAAAACATTGTAGAAGTTTGTTTCCTAAATCAATGACCATCTATGATAATTTCTTTGATTTAATCCATTCTGATGTGTAGACTACACCATGTGTATCTATAGATCAACATAGATATTTTGTGACCTTTATAGAAAAAAATCTAAGACACATGTATCACTTTGTTGCAATCAAAAGATAGGAGTTACAAGCCTTTAAATATTTCCAGAGTTATATCATTAACAATTTCAATGTTAAGTTCAAAATTCTTAGATCAGATAATGGTGGTGAATACACTAGCCCAACCTCCAAACAACATCTAGCTTCCCATGGGATTATTCACCAAACCAATTGTCTCTACACGCCCCAATGGTGTGGCAGAAAGGAAGAACAAACACTTAGTGGAGGCGGCCATGAGAATGATGTTCCACACCAACGTACCTAAAAGGTTTTGGGGATATGCAGTGGTCACTTCTACTTACTTAATCAACCACACACCTGCAAAAGGGCTTCATAATGCCACTCCATATGCGGTACTCAACAAAATTAAATCATTCATAGATCATATATGTGTGTTTGGGTGTATGTGTTTTGTTTTTCTTCTAGGTGAATTAAGAAATAAACTAGAAGCTAAAAGCACAAAGTCAATGTTCATTTGATATTCAACATATCAAAAATGCTACAAATGTTATGTACCAGAGACAAGGAGAATCCTGGTCTCCAGGGATGTTAAGTTTATGGAATCAAGAGGCTACAATGAAGAGAAGAGTTGGAGTGAGCTCCAAGATCTATCTCAATCTGCCTCTGATAGAGCTAACAACCTGAGAGTGATCTTGAAGAGGCTTGGCATCAGTTTGCCAAAGGAATCAGAGAAGGTCAATAAGGCACCAGCTCAAGATTTTGAAGAGGATGAGGAAGACATTGAAGCCACTCATCCTGATCATGAGGGGGGCGGGCAATGAGAATGGTCAACAATCTGAAGAGAACTCAGGAGCTCATGATCAAAATGAGATACCATCAATGCCTTCAGAATTAGAAAATGAGGATCAAACACAAGTAAGCGATCCAAGTGAAGCCAATGAAGCAGAACCTGATCGGATACAACCTTTGAGAAGCAGTACAAAGATTAAGAGATCTGCTTCAAACCGGATCAATACAAGAGTTTACTTCAATGCTAAAGTAGGGGCTCACCCACCAAATACAATATGTTCTCTAACTCATTATCCAGAAGAGCATCAAGTCTTCATTGGGGAGTTGGATCAAGAATACATTCCAAGATCATATGAAGAAGCTATACAACATGAGGAGTAGACAAAGTCTGTTGAAGTTGAGGTTAGTGCCATGATCAAGAATGATACATGGTTTGAAACTGAACTTCCCAAAGGCAAGAAAGCTGTGACAAGCCGCCTACTATACACCATGAAGCACCTAGCCAATGGGAAACCAGAGAGGAGAAAAAAAAAGCTGGTTGCAAGAAGATAAACTCAGGTCTATGGGGAAGATTATTCAGATACATTTGCACCAATGGCCAAGCTGCATACTATAAGGATCCTTCTATCTTTTGCTGTCACCTTAGAATGCGATATATGGCAGATATATGTGAAGAAGGCCTTTCCACAAGGAGAGTTGGAAGATGAAGTATACATGCGACCACCTTCTGGCCTAGAAAGTATGGTAAACCAGGAAATGTTCTGAGGTTGAAGAAAGCAATCTATGGCTTGAAACAATCCCCAAGACCATGATAAGATAAGCTGAGTACAACCCTTATTGGGAGAGGCTTTGTGAAGTCTGAAGCTGATCACTCACTCTTCAACCAAACCAGCAAACAAGGTATTGTGGTCATCTTGGTATATGTAGATGATATCATCATCACTTGTAGTGACAAGGAAGGTATCACCTCAACCAAAACTTTTCTTAAAAATTCCTTTGATATTAAGGATTTGGGAGAATTAAAGTACTTCTTAGGAAAATTTGCCCCTCTAAAGAGGGGTTTTTCTTTTCCCAAGGGAAGTACACAATTGACATTTAAATGAGGCAGGGAGCCTTGGAGGTAGACAGGCTAAGACAACTTTAGAAGAATGATACAAGGTATTGCGAGAGGGGGAGTTTGAGTATACATATGTTGGGGTAAAAAATGGTACTCTCGAAATCAACGTATAAAATTTGTGTTTCCACACGAAAGCTATCTCAACTCCATCCCGACAAAAGTTTCCGGGTAAAAGGCTCAAGAAAGATGGAGCACAAAACCAACCCAGCAGTCCAATTCGCCGAATAGGCGAGTTTGATCGGACGAGCTGTCTAAAGCGCCATTTCGCTAGTTGGACCAATCCAACTCGCCAAACTAGTGAGTTGGATCGACCAAAGCCAACCAAATCTCCCTTTCGGCGAGTTGGATCGAACAAGACGACCAACTCGCCCATTCGGCGAGTTGTGTCAAACAAGCAGTCCAACTTGCCCATTCGGCGAGTTTGATCAATCAATCCATTTTCATCCCATCCTCTTAACTCCCTCCTTCGGAATCGGATCAAACTTATCTTTTTTTGTCTTGATCAAAATTGACATTGAAACTTTATCGTAAGAAATCCTTTCCTCGTCTAAAGTTAGAATTATTCGTATGAAACGGCAACGGTTGCCTAAACACCTAAGGTTTCCTGCACTACACGAGAGACTCTAACTATCTTCGGAATCGGCGTCATTTCAGAAATGCTCTTTCGACAAAATCGTAAAATGCTTAAGTCGAAACGTGGCCCGAGAAAGTCTACAACTCGGCTAAAAGCCCACTTCGCGATTTTATCCAAAATCGAGCCCAATCTTTATGACGGTTTATCTTTTATTTTGTAGAAAGAGATAAATGTTTAGTTTGGAAGATAAATGTTAAGTTTCTAAAGATAATCACGTAGATCGAAGAAAAACTGAAAACTTCTGCGAAGCAATAAACTCGACAGAGGGCCGAAGGGGAAAGAACAAACTGCCTCTGGGATAGTATATAAGAGCTTCGAGGTTGAAGATGCAGAGGACACACCAAAAATCTTACTCAGAGCAAGCATAGCACATAGGGAAATTAGGCATTTTTCCGTTTTACTGTTATCGAGCTGCGACTCAACTAGGTTATTCAAGTTTTACAAGGTTAAAACTAGGAACTCGCCGACGGCTCTTTCCGCCAAGGCTTTACCTGTTTTAACACTCAAACCACATATTCGGAATAAGACTTTCTTCGTCCTCTTTCTTTTTATTAATTCATTGTCATATCGTTTGTCCTTATTGTTTGGTCGCTTGATGTTTTTGGCTTGGCAGAATTTTGAGACCACTTGCAAAGCTAGGTTTACCATGCCTTCTTAAATCAACGGAAACTGACAGTGCAAATTTTGGTTCCCACAGTTTAGCGCAAGAAGGAGGGGGGGGGCTCAAATTTTCTCACTCAAAACACCACGAAACGACTGAGACACGATATGCCAAATGAGGCAGGCAGCGATGTCATCTCTTTCAAGGAAAGAGCAACGACAGACCTGGTCAAACCTCTCAACGATCTCCTTTTCGTTTAGCTGACAATCTAGAATTTTTGAGAGACTTACAAAGTGTCCCCGAAGATATGCTCGATTCCTACCATACCAGTCACATAAGCCGAGAACATATCGCGGACTTTAAAGCGGGATGGAATCAGGTCACAAACGATACGGGAAACGTAAGTTGAAGTAGTCACCGCACCCCCTAAAATCGTGATTAGACCTAGGTCTTGCCCTAAACCCAGCACACTGATCTCTAACATCTCTAGGCATCGTATGAAACACTATGATACGAGATCCCAAAATTTGTCTCTTGGCTAATGTTCGAGTATCTTCTGAAATCCCGCTGGTTTACGGGCTGCGGAAAATTCTCGAAACAGATCACAAATAGAGCAGTTCACTGAGAGTCAGATTACAAGACAAAAACTCGTAGCCTTCCTTCTTCACCCATATCAATGCTCGATAAAATCTTGAAAAAACAGGGATAAAGTTCATTTAAAAAGTCGCAGAAGCTACATGGATTCAAAGCCACAAGCCGGCAGTCACGAGATAAAAACACGGCCACACTCGGCCGGAGCAAAACAGAACAATAATATAAAAATAAACAAAGTCTCACACGAGACTGCAAACTCAATTATCATCCACACGCGGAGCCTCACCTTCACCAATCACCCCTTCCGGGTCCGGAACCGCATTGTCTCCACCTTCTTTGGCTATGGGATCCTGACCCTAAGAGTCTACCAAGCAAGGCGGAAGGATGCAATTGGATTTCAGGCCCGTGAGGACCATGTCAAAATCTTCGTCCGCCTCCACTAACTCTGCTCTACGAGTAGAAAGCTTGGCCTCCTTGGTTCACGGAGACGGAGGCGCTTCACCGTAAAACAATTGAACCTCTTTGTTCCCTTTCTCAACATCTGCCAAGGCCAAGTCCCTAACCCGAACAACCGCGAAGGAATGAATGGAATCAGCGATCCTCGCCAAACGGGTCCGAAAATTGGCACGCACAACTTTCTTGGCCTCATCGATCGCACCAACCGAAGATTCCTCCACACTCTTGATCCTATGGTTTACCCGACGTAATTCTGAGGATTTAGTTGTTTTCGCTTCTTTCGCCTTAAGCAAAGAGATCGCGGTCTTCCCGAGATCCCGCTCCAGCTCGCCGATCCGAGACTAAAGCTCAGTTACCTTAAGGGAATGAGTATCCTCGATAAACTTCAATTTCCTTACAGCTTGAACGAAATTTCTCGCCACTCCGCCAATTCCTTAGCAAGATGATCAGCCTCTGACCCGCACTCGGTAATCATCCCATCGATCAACGAGATAAACTGTAAATTAAAGGAAAAGCGGCGGTCAAAAACGATCGGTATACACACGATAAAAAAGGAAAGAGAGAAAAGAAAGGAAGAAGGTTTTTTCCCAAAACATACCTTGGTACGATGTCTGGACACCGTCGCAGGCAGATGATCAGCCTCGGATTCCTTAGTACAGATCCTCCTCTTGGCCACGTCAGGATTAGAACAAGGGCTCTTATGACCCTTCGGCGTAGGAGCCAAAGTTGTGCTAGGTGCAGGCAACCCCAAGACGATCGCTCTCTTGGTTGGGGGAGGAGGCATCGATTCGTGAACCGGTTACACATCGACGCCGTGGACTGTGGATGTAGAGGAACCTGACAGCTGAACCTCGGCCTCATGCACCAACGCATACGAGGAGACCTCCCCTCCGGCAGGAACATCATCGCGTACTAGGGGAACATCGAGAGTCAAGGCATTGGCTGGAGCCGCAGGTCTCGGAGACACGCCACATGTGAAGTTTGCCATCTCCTCGGCCTCACGACGACCCAACTAACTCTGAAAGGAAAGAAATTCCGTAATATGAGCTGGGACAGCTCCGACAGCAGGGAGATCCGATGAACTCTCGCTGGTGGTGTTGCTCACCTCGACATCACCACTCTTCTAAAAATTGCTGGAAGAAGACATCTCGGCGGAGAGAATTTCTACGAGAAAATGCAAAGATAACTTAAGAATATGGGAGAGAGTGGACAGAATAAAAAATGGGAAGCTCTATTTATAGAAGAAACAAAAGTTGAAGCATTTTCCGCGTTAAAATAGTCGGCAAAGACCTTTCGAGAAAAAACAATTTTTACTACGGATTCCGATTAACACCCTCACACGCATGCAAGAATCTCGCTCGGGACTTGCGATCTGGGATGCTAAACATCTCAAAATTGTGTTTCCACACGAAAGCTATGTTAACACCATCTCGACAAAAGTTCCCGAGCAAATGACTCAAGAGAAACAGAGCACCAAACCAACCAAGCAGTCCAACTCGCCGAACCGGTGAGTTGGACCGACCGAAGCCAACCAACTTGCCCGTTCGGAAACTTGGGCAGTGTGGACCAACCCCAACTTTCCGAACGGGTGAGTTGGATCGAACAAGGCCACCAAGTCGCCTGTTCGGCTAGTTGGACCAACCTAACTCGTCGAACGGGCGAATTGGGTCAAACAAGCAGTCCGACTCGCCCGTTCAGCGAGTTGGATCAATTAATTCATTTTTATCCCATCCTCGTAACTCCCTCCTTTGGAATCGGATCAAACTCATCTTCCTTTTGTCTCGATCAAGATTGACGTTGGAACTTTATTGTAAGAACTCGTTTCCTCGTCTAAAGTTCGAATTGGTCGTATAAAACAGCAACGGTTGACTGAACACCTAAAGTTGTCTGCACTATAAGAGAGATGCTAACTCTCTTCGGAATCGATGTCATTCAGAAATGCTCTTTCGATAAAAATCGTAAAAACGCTTAAGTCGAAAAATAGCCCGAGAAGGTCTAAAACTTGGCTAAAAGCCCACTCGCGATTTTATCCAAGGGTAGAAGGGGAAAGAGCAAACCGCCTCTGGGAGGAGTATATAAGAGCTTCAAGGTTGAAGATTCAGAGGACACACGAAAAATCTTACTCAGAGCAAGCATAGCACTTAGGGCAATTAGGCATATTTTTGTTTTACTGTTATCGAGCTACGACTCAACTAGGTTATTCAAGTCTTACAAGGTTAGAACTAGAAAGTCACCGACGACTCTTTCCACCAAGGCTTTACCTGTTGTAACGCTCAAACCACATATTCAAAATAAGACTTTGTTCGTCCTCTTTATTTTTATTAATTCATTGTCATATTGTTTGGTTCCCACAACACCTTTTGAGGATGTCAAGAAGTATAGGAGAATGGTGGGAAAGCCAATCTACCTAACCATCACAAGGCCTGATGTGTGCTTTGCTGTGAACCAAGTCAGTCAACATATGCAAGCACCTAAGATTCATCACTGGAATATGGTGGAAAGGATTTTGAGATACTGAAGAGAAGCTCCAGGTCAAGGTGTTTGGATGACTTGCAACAAGGGGATTTAGATGGTGGGATATTGTGATGCTGATTTGGCTGGAGATAGAGTTGATAGGAAATCAACCACTGGCTATTGCACCTTCATTGGAGGAAATCTGGTTACATGGAAGAGCAAGAAGCAGAATGTGATATCTTTTTCAAGTGCTGAGGCAGAATACCGATTTATGAGGAAGCTAACTAGTGAACTCATATTGATCAAGAAATTGTTAAGGGACTTGGGCATAGAGATCACCACACCAATGACTATGCATTGTGACAACCAGGCAACAATACACATTGCGTCTAACTCAGTCTTTCACGAGAGGACAGAGCATATAGAAGTAAACTGCCATAAGGTGAGAGAAGCAGTGGAGCAGCAAGTGATCCTTCCATGCTACACAAGGAGTGAAGATCAAGTTGCTGACATCTTCACCAAGGCAGCTAGTAGCAAGGTTTGTGAGTTCATTAATTCTAAGCGTGGACTCATAGACCTCACTTGTCACTGATCCTCTTACCATGAAGTGTTCTACTCTCTTTCCTTTGCTTGGGTTTTATCCCAAGTGGTTTTTTCCAAGTAAAGTTTTAAAGAGGGAATGCTTCATGGTATCCAAGATTGACAAGTCCATATGGTCAAGATCGAGGGGGAGTGCTGACATGGAGCAATAATAAGGTTGAAGCAATAAGGAATTCACATTAACTATGGGTGCAAGTCTGTCTGTACAACTTGACCTACAAGTCTGTCCGTACAGCTTGACCTAAGAGTGTCTTGGTAGGCAAGTAAAGGAGTGGGACGAGTATAAATATCTTGTCTGGTCTCCCTAACCTCTGGAATAAAACAAACAAGTGGAATCAACTTGCTGGAGCCGTTGGAGGTTGGTGACAAACCAAAGTCACATGTTTTGCCAAGGAAGAAAGAAACAAAGGAGCTGTCCTTTTCTGTCCAGCTTAGTATGCCCTGTCCAGGCCAGAGCATCTTCAGCGTCCATTTGTTTATTAGTTCTTATTGTCTGTCTACCTCTATTTAAAGACACCTTTGTAACCTAATTGAAGCAAGGAAATAGTTTCCTCTTATTCTTTTTCTTGGTCTCACGAATCTCCCTTTCTCTCCTTCTCTCTCTTCAAGTGTTCTTCATTTTCTTCAGTGTTCTTCACAAAATAAAGTTTGAAGCTTCTCATTTTATCAGTCCTGAAGTGTTTGAATACTTCCCATCTCCTGACCTTTTCTCCCAGCAGCTCTATTGTCTTCTGATTAATTAAATACTTCTTTCTTAGGCAGAGAAAGCCATCTTCTGTTTTATGTAGACCTCTTCTCTATCTTGCACTCCAAGCTAGGTTAGGTTGTACGGACAGACTTGCATTCTAATGTAGGTTGATCCTTTGCTTAATCTGATTGTCTCCATGCCATTTATTTCTTCATATCAACATATAGAAGGTAATAAACTTCCTTCAAAGTCACTAGAATGGTTACAAGTTCAGTGTTCTCCATCTTCTTCTACTATTAGCTTCTGGGAATGAGCTGAGAGTTAAAAAGTTTCGTACGGGAGAGAATGAACTTCAAAAAAAAGAACAGAGAGCTTTACGGAAGTGAATAGGTTTCACGAGCTTTGAGGCTCTGTTACCAAGTGATTTTAAGAGAATAAAAGAGAGTTTAGACCAAGAACATGATGAACTATTCAAGAAAAGCAAGAACCGCAAGAGAGAGAAGAGAGAGATACGTGAGGGATGAGAGAGAGAGTGAAGAAGTGAAAATTATATTCAACTTAATTCTTCTGTTTGCTACAATAGTATATAAATAGAGAGACATGCACACAAGGATATAATAAACAAAGGGAATAAGACAAGCTCCAGGAATAAGAATAAAATAAGGCATGCCAGTCCAAATGGTCTCAACTAACCAGGACCAGAGGGAAAGGGACATGGCCTAACGTTCCCCACAGGTTGTCTCCTTATCTATACATGTGATCCCTTCCCTTAGTAAATTCAAACTGCCTTAGACAGATAAGAGGAGACTTCTGGAATGGTTCTTGATCAGCTTCCTCTTTTCTTGTCAAGGAAGGCACACTTGTGCCCTAAGTTTTACGGACAACCTTTTCCCTCAAGTTAACTTGAACCAGAATACTTCTTGCTTATTCTTCCAAGTAACCTCCAACCAGAATGTTTCTTGCTTATTCTTGCTTCATCTCAACATTGATCAATACCCAAGTGCTTCATTATCCTTGATCCAAACCAACTCGTTTGTCAACTTCAACATTGCTCTATACTCAGCTTCTTCACTTGAGCATGACACCAATTTCTGCTTCTTGCTCTTCCAAGTAACCAAGTTACCACCAATGAATGTTCAATAACCCATAGTGGACTTCCTAACCATCCTATCTCCAGCCCCGGAAGCATCACAATACCCAACAACTTCAGTGCTCTCATTGCCATCCATCCATACACCTTGCTCGAGTGATCCATTTATTCACATTTGATTTAGTTAGTGTACAATAGAGATTAATATTGTTTGTATCAGATATTAAGAGTTTAGAGATAGAGAATAGAGAGCGGGAGAATAGAGAGAGAGAGAGAGAGAGACTCAAAACTGTATATTATTGCTTAATGTCAAGATTACAAAGATATATAGAGAGGGGAATCAGATACAAGGTCTAAACAGCAAAGAAAAAGCATGTGGAGTCAATGGAAAGTCTGGCGCTATTTTGAAATACCTGGCTGAGGTTTCTCACATGCTTTGGTTAAATGTTCTCCATTCCAGCACAAGACAGCCTGTAAGTTTCACCTTATCCATTCCCAACGTCCATATGGTAAAGGGAAGAGTAACCTGAAGTAAACTACAAGTTAACTCAGCCAGGTAACTTTTCTTCATCTTCTCGACCCAAACTTTTGGTTCATCCATAATGGTACGGACCGTACGGCCTCATGTATGGCCATGTGAACGGACAGACCAAACCTTAACCATTCTTCCTCATTTTCTTTCCGTTGCTTCATACAGACTCAGTACACAACCTCCTCTTTTCAACACCACCCCTCAAGTTTTACCAAGGGGAACCAGTCAAGCTTGGAAACAATGAAGACCTCACTCATTAAAAACATCACCAAAGAAAACCCATTGGGATAAAACTTTGATGAGGGAAAAAGAGTGAAAACTTTGATGAGGGAAAAAGAGTGGAGACTCCATGGTTAAGGGGATCAGCTGCTAGGAGTAAGATCAATGAGCCCAAGTCTTGAGAGTATGGACTCCATTGTCTTCAGCCTCGCTGCCTTGATAAACACATCAGTAAGTTGATCTTCACTCCGTGTATAGCATGGTAGTATCACTCCTAAGATAATCATCTGCCTCACCTTGTGACAATGAACTTCTATGTGCTTCGTTCTCTCATGGAAGAATGAGTTAGAAGCGATGTGAATAGCTGCTTGATTGTCACAATGCATTGTCATAGGGGTGGTGTGCTCAATCACCAAATGCTACAAGATACCTTTGATCCAGACCAACTCATTCGTCAACTTAAACATAGCCCTATACTCAGCTTCAGCACTTGAATAAGACATGACCTTCTGCTTCTTATTCTTCCAAGTAACCAGATTCCCTCCATTGAATGTACAATACCATGTAGTTGATCTCCTGTCCACTCTATCTCCTGCCCAATCAGCATCACGATACCCAACCACTTTTGTACTGCCATTACATCCCATCCAAACTCCTTTTCCAGACGTGCCACTCGAATACCTTAATAGCCTGCCAACCATCTTCCAATGATGTACCTTTGGAGCCTGCATATGCTGACTTACTTGATTCATAGTAAAACATATATCAGGTCACCTTATCCATAACTCTATTCGTTTCCAGCCCGGTTCAGCCTGTCAAGCGTGTGAGGTTTCATGTCTACAAAATTCAAAATAAGGCTCCCCTTTCCTTTCACTCCACATGTGTGGTGAATTAGTTTAGAAAACCCTTGTTGTCATTTCCTTTATATATTGGGAGATTTGCTCATTGTAATCCTTAAGGGAGTAATAAAAACTCTTCTGCTTAGTCTCTGGTTCTCTAATTCTCTATTCTAGGTTACTCAATCTATGGTCTCTTAATCTCTTCATTCTGGTAACTAATGTCTCACAAATCTCTCTTAGTCTTGTCGTCATTCTCATTTCACTATTAATCTCTTTCTCTCATCATCCTTTATGGTTTGATTCTTACATCGCTCAAGCATCATAGTCAAATAAAGCTTATATGGTATCAGAGCCAGGTTGCTCATACTTCTGGTGAATCATTCTGCAACAAACACAAGCCCAAGCTCACTCCTTGAAGATCCAGTTCATCTGGTTTCAAAGCTTCTTCCTTTCAGTTTCAAATCGACCTTAAGATGGAGCAAAAATAAGCCATGGTCATTCATGTTATCTCAAGGGTCCTAACTGCCTTCTCTGGTCACGAATGTTGAAGACTGCTCTTGGAGGAAAGGGTCTATGGAGTCATTTCATCACGGATGTGGGTGAAGGTGAAGCCGGTTTCAAACTGTACTTTGCTGGTTTGAGATGTGGGTGAAGGATCCAGCACTGACTCCTTTTGTGCATTGCCTTCTTGCAGTAATCACAGTTCTCACTGAACCTTATTTCCTCACAACACCTCCTTTCCTCAGGCTTGTACATTGCCATGTTGGCTTGAGTAACTTCAGCTTTGTTTGCAAAGGATAGATCACCTCTTCCTCCAAACAATCTGTGTGATCCCTCTTCCTTCTGGATCTGAGCACACACTTCCTCCAAGGAAGGTAGCTTGGATGACCTCAAGATTTGCTTGATCAGGTCGTTGTAGACTGGATTCAGAGTGAGCAACAAGCCAAATAATTGATCTTGCTCTCGCCTTTCCATGATGATTCCTTGTTCAATAGTAATTGGCCTCAACATCTCGAGTTCAGACCATAAAACTCCAAACTTTCCTAAGTGCTTGGTGAACTCCACCTCTTTCTGCACAAGTGTGTTGATAGCTCTCTTCACCTCCAACACACGGCTCAGATTTGATGTGTCTTAGTAGACCTTCTGGAGTGTCTCCCATAAGTCTTTTTCTGTCTCACAGTAGCTGTATGCTTCAAGGATCGAGGTCTCAAGAGAAGCTTGAAACACAGTTACCACAATCATGTCTTCTTGTACCCATTTGTTTTCATTAGTAAGAGCAAGCTCAATTACTCCTCCTTCTTCTTCAGAAACTGGTTTTGGAGGACCATCCGTGATGTGATTCCATAAACCCTTACTCCCAATCGGGATTTCACCAGCCTCTACCATAACAGGTAGTTACCACTCCCCTTTAAGGTCACTGGTATCACCATCGTCTTGTTTCCTTCCTTTTTGAGTTACCAAGATCTAGAAAGTTTGAATCTGTGAATGAAGCTGAAGAACACTCGAGATTAGAACCTAGAAAATGAGCACCTGGTTCTGATACCATATTGGTTTTAGAGATAGATAGAATAAAGAGAGTAAACGAATAGAATAGACAGAGATTTGATTTAGACTTGAGAGAGAATCATGATGAACAGAAAGAACATAGAGAGAAAAGAGACTTTGAATAGTCTGTATTATTCAACAGAGAGAGTTACAATATATTGAGAATATACAAGGGCTTTTCGAGAATGGAAAAGTAGACCAAGCATGTGTTGTCAATAAGCTAGGGCGCCTGGTTCAAAATGAGTGGCCCTGGTGGCTCACATGCTTGATACTAAGAGCATCTTGACCAGATGCTCTTCCATTTACAGCCAGCACTCGCGAGTGAGAATGGCTGATCCTTATCCATAAACGGTCTTCTTTAGGCCTAGCCTTATCTCCAAACGGTCACAAGACCAAACCTTTCTCACCTGCGAAGATACAAGGGCTTTTTGAGAATGGAAGAGTAGACCAAGCATGTGTGGTCAATAAGCTAAGCGCGCCTGGTTCAAAATGAGTGGCCCTGGTGGCTCACATGCTTGATACCAAAAGCATCTTGACCAAATTCTCTTCCCTTTACAGCTAGAACTCGCGGGTGAGAATGGCTGATCCTTATCCATAAACGGTCTTCTTTAGGCCGAGCCTTATATCCAAATGGTCACAAGACCAAACCTTTCCTTTGGAGTAGAGTCTTCGACCTTTCCATGGTAAATTTTCATTTCACTCTTTTTTTTACCAAGTAACAATGTTGTACGGACAAAGTCTTGTCCGTACACATTGCCCTATTTTTGTACTTCTCCCAAATGTGTTCAAAGGTCTATTCCAAATTTCTTGGTCGAGTGGTCCATATGGTCGGCTGTACTGTTCGTATGGTCCGCACCGATCATACCAGTTTCTAATTTCTGCCAAAGCTTTCTTCTCTTCCTTTCTTCATATAAGCTACTTCTATATCTCTTTTTCTATAGATTAAACTCCTCATTTCAACACTCTTATGCTGCATCTTGGTTTATTAGTACTCTTGATCATTCAAATGCTATAAATGAATCACCTAAGTCCTATATTGCTGAAGTAGAATCATCTAAGTAATGGTTGCTTGTTTAAACAAACCTTTCATAGTTGATTCTGGTGCTTCTCACCATATGATCAGTGACACTAGTCTTATAAAAGACATAGAACCAGATCATGGTCATGTGATGATTGCAAATGGTGATAGGATAGAAATAAAAGGGATTGGTAAATTGAATTTGTTTGATAAAGAGTCTATAGCCTTTTACATGCCTGAATTCACTTCAAACTTGCTATCTGTTAAGAAATGCACTAGTGCTTTCAAATGCAATGTTATATTCAGTCCTAATGATGTAAAGTTTCAGGATATTGGGAGCAGTACGTTGATTGGGAAAGGAGTAACCAAGGGAGATCTTTACATGCTTGAAGACGTTACCGCCTTTCCTAGTTCTAACTTCTAGTTTAGTTATGTTTCCACTTTGAACAATGATGCATTATGGCATGCTAGATTAGGTTATCCTCATTTTAGAGCCTTAAATTTAATGTTACAAGGTGTCATGTTTAAAAATAATAAATGTGAAGCATGTATTTTGGGTAAACATTGTAAGACAATTTTTCAGAAATCAAGAACTATAAATGAAAATTGCTTTGAACTTGTGCATTCTGATGTTTGGACTGCTCCTTGTTTATCTAGAGAACACTATAAGTATTTTGTTACATTCATAGATGAAAAAATCCAAATACACCTGAATAACACTTATTCAAACAAAGGATTGGGTGCTTGCATTTAAGAACTTTCAGGGTTATGTTTCTAACAATTATAATGCCAAGCTTAAGATTTTCAGGTCAGACAATGGTGGGGAATACACAACCCATGCATTCAAGCAACAATTAGCTCAACATGGGATTCTGCATCAGACAAGTTGTCCCTACATTCCTAAACGAAATGGAGTGGCATAAAGGATGAATATACACCTTATGGAAGTAGCTCGGTCCATGATGTTTCAAGGCAATCTGCCCAAGAGGTTCTAGAGTGATGCTGTGATGTCTGCTTGCTCTCTAATCAATAGGATACCAACCAGACTTCTAGAAGACATGTCACCCTTTCAGGTTATGAACAAAAACAAGCCATCTCTCCACCATCTATGTGTGTTTGGATGCTTGTGTTTTGTGCTGGTACCTGGGGAAATGAGGAACAATCTTGAACCAAAGAGTACTAGAGATATGTTCATTGGGTACTCCTCAACACATAAGGGACAAAAGTCTTTTGATCCAAAGACAAGAAGGGTCCTAGTGTCAAGGGATGTGAGATATGTGGAGTCAAGAGGATACTATGAAGAAAGAAGCTGGGATTATCTAAAGGACATATCTCAAGCATATGATAAGGTAACTAGCCTTAAGATAATTTTGGAGGGTCTTCGGATCAACTTAAACCAGGATCAGAAGAGGCATGAAACCCCTAGTCCACATGAAGCTGAAGAACCATCCCACCTTGATCATGACGGGAAATATTTTGAAGAGATATAGTGATCCAAGAGAGTTTCAGAAGAGAGGGGTTTAAGTGGCTAGTTTAAGAAAGCCACTCTTTACCATTTAAGGAAGAGAGTAAACCTGATCTTTATCTTTACATATACTCATGATAGGTTTATCTCTTGAGAACTGATACACTTGTGGAATGATGTATCTGGTACCTTACTTGGATGCTCAATGAGATGAGAAGGAGCTAGGCGTGTGGTCTGACGTGATGGAGAAGGCAAGAAGCCATGAGAGAAGGGAAGACACAAGCCAGTCCAAAGAAGAGGTCCGAGAAGGTGTTGGTGATGTGCAAGAGAAGTGAAGAACTATCTTGCATCACAAGGAGGCCGTGATCCAGAGTCGTTGTTTCCATCACGCTGATACTAAGACACAAAGACCCACTGGCCAATCTGTAAGACCCAATCCAGCCTTCCAGGCCGCGGTCAAGCCTCACGTTGCTCAGTCCTCTTCCGGACCGAACCTCTAAATTTTTCGCCCTTTATCTTTATTATCGCCCATAGGCGAGGGCTAACTTAGATCTTAGCTCAAGACTACCTTAGTCATTCCCTAGCATAGATCAGTTCAACTCATACGCAGCGGATTATACTATATTAACCATTGGTCTAAAACCAATCTAACACTTGTCCGGTCGAACCACCTCAGCCCTTGGTTAGTATTACAACTACCTTTTAGCTTAGAGATCGATTCTAAACCCAACCCAAATCATACGATTCTGAGGTTCCATTCCCCTAAACCGTTCTACCAGCATCCTAGCAAGTTACTACTTTATCCAAGTATTTGCAAAGTCATACCTTTGCCACATCCACGGAGCTTGTTAGCTCATCGGTCTAGCTGAATTGGTTAGCTCATCCTCTTAGCTGACTTAGCTAGCTCATCCAGCTCCTCGAGCCGATTCACCTCAGCTAGCTAGAACAGAGCTAAGGTCAGCTGCCTCAGCTTGTTTAGCTAGCTCATCCAGCTAGCTAAGCTGAACTACTTCACTCATCCAGCTAGCTAAGCTGAACCACTTCACCTGAGGTTCCATCTAATCTCTTTCAGCTGATAGAGTTACAAGTTAGCTGCTCCCAGCTCCCTGCTAACTCGTCCAACTCTCTTATTCCTGTATAAACATCTCCCCTTGGGTACTTAGTCATTCAACCAACCATCCCCACTGCCCAAGTAACCTTTGGGAAGTCTTCAATGGTAAATGACATGCATCTGGCTCTTCTCAGCTCATGCATCATCCTTATGCTTTGTAGAATATGATACCAAGTCCCTCTCTTGGACTAACAATACTCATCAGATCCCAAGTCAATCGACCAACCACCCTACATGAGTCAGACCTGATGAGTCTTCACACATACCTAACCGGCCATGGAACCATGTCCCATTGAACCTGATCAGTCTTTCTCTTACAACCGATGCACCCTTTGATCAATCAGATCAGACACATTGATCAATCATCCATGAATCAGGTCGTCCTTCCTTGCCATGATCAGATCACACCTGACCTTCCCTGCATAATCACAAACAGCTCCATACTTGTGGTCCACGCCACCCGGTACCAGCCTTACCCTCAGGTACCAGTATGACAACAAGCAGACATGTTCTATAACCACCCAAGCGCAATCAATACATAATAATCCGATAACCAAACCACAAACCTAAGCAATTGCATGGTTCTGCGCCTAAGGACCATCTTAGACCAATTCTGACCCTTTTTCAAAAGTGGTCAAAAAACTAAATAAAATTCATGAAAATTCGTGATAAATCCTAACCAGACTGAATCCATGGTCGGATTCTCCAGAAACAGCCCCGAACCCTATGATCTGACCCAATCAGCCCAAGGACCAAAATATGGTTTTTGAGCAAATCAAGTCCAAATCGTGTCTAGTCTTCTCCAATAATTCTTATAAATCCTAAAACATCTATCCTCAAAAATTCAAGCCAAACAAACGCATATAGAATAGTTTGGGATCATGGAACCCATTTCTGGCCGATAAACTGTCCAATGGAACCAGCCTTATGCTTGGTCCATGGGAAGGCCGTCCTGATCACCAAACTCTCATAAACATATCAGGAGAGGAAGATATAAGAATTATACAAACAGAAATGGGCGTGATCAGAGTTCCAGAGATCATAAACCACATGTTCTCACACAATGGTCCATGCCTTTGGTTTACATGATCCACACCACTAACCTTACAGGATCGATCCTTCTGGTCACGATCCTTCTCCTTCTCTGAACATTTTCATGTGTTCTCAGACTCTGGATGATTATTTTGATGTCAACAAAACGGATCAAAACTCATCAATGGGTCGTTCATAACTTTCCCACTGATCTTCCCCAAAACTGCCTCTTTGTTGTCTTCTCACCACTCTTGGTCTTTGATTGTTGATTCCGACCATGTCTCTGTATTCTCCCTTATTTCCAGGATGTAGAAGGATTCCCAGGCGTGCCTCTGGGATCCATTCCAGTCGGCCTTGCCTTCCCCAAACAATCCTCCTCTTCTTCTTGCTTAATCTCCACCATATCCACCTTTAAGCAGATTTCTGTCTCTCCTTTTCTCTCTGGATTTTGGCAGAGGTTTTCCTTGTGTTTCTGACTCCTTAATTTCGTCCAGAGGGTATTATATTTATAGGGAAAGGTGTGGTAACTGTCTCTGGGTTAACAGGCACGAATTGGGGGCACAAAACTACCCAAAACCGCCAAACTGCCCATTCCCACCCTTTCTGCCCAAAACTGCCTAACTGCTCTTTTTGTTCGTGTGGGCTTCCTGGTACAAGGCCCATTCGTCCTCCTAGAGCCCTGGTTCAATTGCCAAGACCCACGGACCCTTTCTGGATCAGGCAAGACCCATCCAGACGCATAACCGCCCATGACCCGTCCACACCGGCCCGGACCATAACACTTCACCGAGCTGAGATGAGCTGACCACTAGCTGCTCCAGCTGAGTGAGCTAGTCCATCAGCTCTAGCTAGCTGACCTTCCTGGAGTGAGCTACCACTGAGCTCCTCCTTGCTGGTTGAGCTCCTTCAAGCTGGTCCGAGCTTCATCCGCGCATCGTCCAGCTGTCTATACTCTTGTCCAGCTACCTTAAGTTTCCCAGAGCTACCCAAAACTTACCCAGACCTTGGTTGAGCTGCCTCAAGCTGTCCTGAGCTGTTTTGAGCTTCTTCCTTACAACTCCCAGCTGCATTAAGCTCATTTCCAACCTTTCCTGGTTAAGTCTCAGCTTCCTGATGCACTTAACCTACTTCCCGGACCATGATACTTCGTGGTTTGACCCTAAGGCCTTGCTGGTACATCTTCTTGTACCATGGTCCGTCCCAACAATCCTGGCTAGGATCGGGGACATGACAAGTCTCCCCCACTTAATACGGATTCGTCCTCAAATCCGGTCTAAATGTAACTTCCTTAATGAACTAACTATACCACTCTGGTATTCAACCTCCATCTTCATTTCTATCTTACTGATCCTGTCCTTGATCAGCCTTCAAACAATTCTCCCCCACTTGATAGAGATTTATCCAAAAATCTTATCAAGTGGTCCATCTGGTTTTCACTTATGGCATCCTTACTTGACTACTCAACCATAGTCAAGGATCCATCAATCTCTGTATAAGTAATACCAACTTGTAGTCTTTCCAAACAACCACAACTTGGCCATATTGCTATCTTGGTCCATACTAGACTAAACCGCCTCAACCTGACTTCTGTCCATCACCGGACTTAATAATATTTTGATCATGGTCCACTCAGGACGTGATCATATTCCGGTCCTGGTCCACGCAGGGACTCGACCGTGCGTTCCGACCATAGGTCCATCTCCGAGTAGGTCGTGTCCTGATCCTCGTCCCAGCGGACTTGATCATATTGCGGTTCTGGTCCACTACAGAACTCAACCGTCTCATCCCAACCATAGGTCAATCTCCGACTTGGTTGAGCTGCGATCCTCATCCCTCACTGGACTTGATCGTCTTTATCTTGATTCTAGTCAGTCCCGACTAGATCCCAAATGGACTTGATCGCGTAAGTCAACCCTGGTCCCTTACTGGACTCGGTTGTATACCGACCCTGGTCCCTAGCTCGGCCATCTCGGCAAGAGCCATGCGGTATGGACTTTTAGACATTGGGGCCGTCCCTGGTTCCAGTTCTATTATGAAACAGGTCCGCCCTGTCAGGGGGGACTCCCTGCAGCGCCCGAAACACATCCTCAAACTCACTGACCAGGGGAATCCCGTCTAGGTTACCACCCTTCACCATCTCCTTAGTGGCGATTGTGGCTATGTAAGCCTCACAACCTCTCTCTAGCATCCGTTCCGCTCGGACTGCTGAAACCACTACAACACTGGAGGCAGGTTTACTAATCTTGGAACCTGATCGGGGGTCTACACCCACTCCCAAACTGCACCTGACCTGATGACAGTCTAAGGTGGCCCGATTCTTTCCAAGTCAGATCCGCAGGCGTTACCCTGTCCGTGATCAATACCAAGATCCGCAGGCATTACCCTGACTGTGATCAATACTAAGATCCGCAGGCATTACCCTGTCTGTGATCAATACTAAGATCATAGTCCATCCGGACTAGATCCAATTTGGACTCGTTCGAGTAAGCCAACCCTGGTCCTTCACTGGACTCGATTGCCTACCGAATCTGGTCCACTCTCCTAGTTGAATAGGTTCTCGGTTTGATAACACATTTGGAAAACGTCCCATACCATTCTCCAAAGTGTCACACTTCCATGAATGTCCCATAACATCCACAAGAGTGTTTATAATATACCAAAATCCCCATCACACTGAGATACACAACGTATGCTCACTTGTTTTGGAACGGTCAGCAAGGAATAACACTTAACCTCAGTAGGGTGCTGCACGTTTATTTCAACTTAAGCCACTCTCTGGTCCATGTTACCTCCCTTCTCCAGGTCCCTGGTTCTGTCCTGGACAGTCCCTAGCTGCATGATCCATCCTGCCACACCTGGTGCAAGCTCCCTTGGCTTTCCAGCACTCCCCGGGGTGGTGCCTTCCACAGTGAGAGCACTCAGGCTTAACACTTGAGGGTTTTCCCTCAGCCTGGTCCCTCTTCCTCTTCCGGTCACCACCAAAGCTCATTGAGCTTGAGGTCGGTCTAGACTTCACCTTAGCTTCCTCAGCTAGGTTGGATTCCAACAAAGCCATGCGTTCCACCAGCTTAGAAACTGAATAGAACACACGGACTGAGGCATAGGTGCGGAGCTCAACCTTGAGGCCCCTTATGAACCGGCGCACCTGCACTTCCTCATCCTCCAGCTCTCGTCCAACATAGCGCCTGAGCCTGTTGAACTCTTCTTCATACTCCCGTACTGATCTACGGCCTTGGGTCAGCTCCAAGAACCTAGACTCCAGTCGGTCCCATGCTTCAGCTGGAAAGTACTTGCGGTTGAACTCCGTCTCAAAATCTGAGAACCTTGTGATTAACCCATTGGACCTCTTGTCTACGGCTAACCACAAATTGTGTGCATCCCCTTCCAGGAAGTGGACTGCTATGTCCTTCTGGTATTCCTCAGGACATCTGGTAGACTTGAAGTTCCTGACCAAGCGGCTCCTCCACTCGTCAGCCTCAATAGGATCCACACTTCCAGCTAAGTGTTTTGTCTTCAGCTTTGAAATGTGCTCCAACATACTCAGATAGTTCACCTTCTTAGCTCCTCCAGCTGGTGAGTCCAGCTCTACCACTTCAGCTTGTGGTAGCACCCGAACCTCACTAGCTGCTCCAGCTCAAACTCTCCCATAAACTCCAGCTCGGACCCTAGTTCCAGCTCTCACATCAACTGGCCTTCCAGCTCGTTACTCAGCTGGCCCATCAGCTGGTCTAACTGGATTCACTGAACCAGCTGGTGAATTCACAAGTGGAGTGAACACCCGGGTCAGAGCTATGATCTGAGTTCCCATCAGCTTCACAGCATCCAGGACTTCCTTCATGGACGGCTCAGCTACCTCAGGGACCTGGTTCACCTCAGCCTGGCCAGCTCCCACGCCTAAACCAGCTAGGTTCCCAGCTCCCACACCTAAACCAGTTAGGTTCCCAGCTCCCTCAGTGGATGGTTCAGCTCCATCCTTCTGCTCCAGCTGCTGCTGCAGCTCCTCCTCGTCCAAAGGGACTCCCAAAGGGTCCAAAGGTTTCTGCTGAGCTCCAGGTTCCTGATTACCCAACTCCTCCCGAGTTGGTAACACTTGGGATGGATTAACACCATCCTCACTTGCGGTCCTGGACGACTCAGCCGCATCCTTTCCCTTTCTTGCCTTGGACTTCTTGGTAACCGTCAGACCCAGCCGGATGTGTGTGAACCAACCCATAACCCCCAAATTTTAGAATCAAGCATGCTCTGATACCAACTTGTAAGACCCAATCCAGCCTTCCAGGCCACGGTCAAGCCTCACGTCGCTCAGTCCTCTTCCGGACCGAACCTCTAAATTTTTCGCCCTTTATCTTTATTATCGCCCATAGGCGAGGGCTAACTTAGATCTTAGCTCAAGACTACCTTACTCATTCCCTAGCTTAGATCAGTTCAACTCATACGCAGCGGATTATACTATATTAACCATTTGTCCAAAACCAATCTAACACTTGTCCGGTCGAACCACCTCAGCCCTTGGTTAGTATTACAACTACCTTTTAGCTTAGAGATCGATTCTAAACCCAACCCAAATCATACGATTCTGAGGTTCCATTCCCCTAAACCGTTCTACCAGCATCCTAGCAAGTTACTACTTTATCCAAGTATTTGCAAAGTCATACCTTTGCCACATCCACGGAGCTTGTTAGCTCATCGGTCTAGCTGAATTGGTTAGCTCATCCTCTTAGCTGACTTAGCTAGCTCATCCAGCTCCTCGAGCCGATTCACCTCAGCTAGCTAGAACAGAGCTAAGGCCAGCTGCCTCAGCTTGTTTAGCTAGCACATCCAGCTAGCTAAGCTGAACCACTTCACCTGAGGTTCCATCTAATCTCTTCCAGCTGATAGAGTTACAAGTTAGCTGCTCCCAGCTCCCTGCTAACTCGTCCAAATCTCTTATTCCTGTATAAACATCTCCCCTTAGGTACTTAGTCATTCAACCAACCATCCCCACTGACCAAGTAACCTTTGGGAACTCTTCAATGGTAAATGACATGCATCTGGCTCTTCTCAGCTCATGCATCTTCCTTATGCTTTGTAGAATATGATACCAAGTCCCTCTCTTGGACTAACAATACTCATCAGATCCCAAGTCAATCGACCAACCACCCCACATGACTCAGACCTGATGAGTCTTCACACATACCTAACCGGCCATGGAACCATGTCCCATTGAACCTGATCAAGTCTTTCTCTTACAACCGATGCACCCTTTGATCAATCAGATCAGACACATTGATCAATCATCCATGAATCAGGTCGTCCTTCCTTGCCATGATCAGATCACACCTGACCTTCCCTGCATAATCACAACCAGCTCCATACTTGTGGTCCACGCCACCCGGTACCAGCCTTACCCTCAGGTACCAGTATGACAACAAGCAGACATGTTCTATAACCACCCAAGCGCAATCAATACATAATAATCCGATAACCAAACCACAAACCTAAGCAATTGCATGGTTCGGCGCCTAAGGACCATCTTAGACCAATTCTGACCCTTTTTCAAAAGTGGTCCAAAAACTAAATAAAATTCATGACAATTCGTGATAAATCCTAACTAGACTGAATCCATGGTCGGATTCTCCAGAAACCGCCCCGAACCCTATGATCCGACCCAATCAGCCCAAGGACCAAAATATGGTTTTTGAGCAAATCAAGTCCAAATTGTGTCTAGTCTTCTCCAATAATTCTTATAAATCCTAAAACATCTATCCTCAAAATTTCAAGCCAAACAAACGCATATATAATAGTTTGGGATCATGGAACCCATTTCTGGCCGAAAAACTGTCCAATGGAACCAGCCTTATGCTTGGTCCATGGGAAGGCCGTCCTGATCACCAAACTCTCATAAACATATCAGGAGAGGAAGATATAAGAATTATACAAACAGAAATGGCGTGATCAGAGTTACAGAGATCATAAACCACATGTTCTCACACAATGGTCCATTACATGATCCACACCACTAACCTTATAGGATCGATCCTTCTGGCCACGATCCTTCTCCTTCTCTGACCATTTTGATGTGTTATCAGACTCTGGAGGATTATTTTGATGTCCACAAAACGGATCAAAACTCATCAATGGGTCGTTCATAACTTTCCCACTGATCTTCCTCAAAACTGCCTCTTTGTTGTCTTCTCACCACTCTTGGTCTTTGATTGTTGATTCCGACCATGTCTCTGTATTCTCCCTTATTTCCAGGATGTAGAAGGAGTCTCAGGCTCGCCTCTGGGATCCACTCCAGTCGGCCTTGCCTTCCCCAAACAATCCTCCTCTTCTTCTTGCTTAATCTCCACCATATCCACCTTTAAGCAGATTTCTGTCTCTCCTTTTCTCTCTGGATTTTGGCAGAGGTCTGCCTTGTGTTTCTGACTCCTTAATTTCGTCCAGAGGGTCTTATATTTATAGGGAAAGGTGTGATAACTGTCTCTGGGTGAACAGGCACGAATTGGGGGCACAAAACTGCCCAAAACCGCCAAACTGCCCATTCCCACCCTTTCTGCCCAAAACAGCCCAACTGCTCTTTTTGTGCGTGTGGGCTTCCTGGTACAAGGCCCATTCGTCCTCCTAGAGCCCTGGTTAAATTTCCAAGACCCACGGACCCTTGCTGGATCAGGCAAGACCCATCCAGACCCATAACCGCCCATGACCCGTCCACACCGGCCCGGACCATAACACTTCAACGAGCTGAGATGAGCTGACCACTAGCTGCTCCAGCTGAGTGAGCTAGTCCATCAGCTCTAGCTAGCTGACCTTCCTGGAGTGAGCTACCACTGAGCTCCTCCTTGCTGGTTGAGCTCCTTCAAGCTGGTCCGAGCTTCATCCGCGCATCGTCCAGCTGTCTTTACTCTTGTCCAGCTACCTTAAGTTTCCCAGAGCTACCCAAAACTTACCTAGAGCTTGGTTGAGCTGCCTCAAGCTGTCCTGAGCTGTTTTGAGCTTCTTCCTTACAACTCCCAGCTGCATTAAGCTCATTTCCAACCTTTCCTGGTTAAGTCTCAGCTTCCTGATGCACTTAACCTACTTCCCGGACCATGATACTTCGTGGTTTGACCCTAAGGCCTTGCTGGTACATCTTCTTGTACCATGGTCCGTCCCAACGATCCTGGCTAGGATCGGGGACATGACACAATCCTTAGGCCTTGAGGAACATACTCCTTTTCCCTCTTCAAGGATTTATCCCAAAAAGGGTTTTCTTTGGTGAGGTTTTTAATGAGGGGATTCTTCAAGGTTCCAAGCTTGACTAAGGATCACCTATAGTCAAGCTTGAGGAGGAGTGTTAACTTGAAGAAAGAAATAGAATCAAAAGATGAGTTTGGTCTTGTGCAAAGTTTTATCAAGACCTCCAGAGATTATCTTAGATGGCTTCATGAGTGTTTAAAGGTGTCCAGAAGTGTCCTAAAGCTGGTGCAAAGTGAGGGACAACTCCAGAAGGGACTTAGGGACCATTTTTGGATCAATTGGTCGAGTGTGCAAAAATAGGGCAAACCATACAGATTTTTTACGGACCTGTACAGACTGTACGGATACGTACGGACCATGGCCGACCCAGAATATTGACACTCGACCATTTGAGGCATTTTTTGCTTTGTGCAAAAAATATGGCAAAAGTGTGCGGACCATAACCTGTCTGTACACTTCATGGTGGTCCGTGCAAAGCTTAGGACTTAACCAAATGGTTCTGATCAATTGGAAACAAAATGGCATCACGAAGATGCCTTCTGCAAGAAGAGGATAAGGTAGGTGTGTGACAGGCTGGATATTGCTACTCTGGCTGGAAAGGAAGAGCAAAACGAGACTATGTATCTAGCCGGAGATCCAGCCTGGTTCAGAGGAGCCTATGAACGACCAATCATTTTCCAGCCTTCCCTTGACCAGATTCGAACTCATTTAATCTCAGTCACCCATCCAGAAATCTGTCTCTACTTTCCAGCTAGCACAATACCAACCCAAGACCAGATCCTGATCCTCCATCTTCAAGGATTAACAACCATTAGAATTAGGTTTATGTTTTATGGGGTTTCAAAATGTGAAGCCTATATAAAGGCATTGTAATGTCGATTTTAATGATAAGATGAATAGGGGGTTCTCCCCTTTCTTCTTCATAGTCTCTTTAGTCTCTAGTCTCCCTAAATTTCTATGTCTCTCATAAACTCTCTCTCTCTCTCTCTCATCAGTCTCTCTCTCATTCCGATCAGAACAAGATCTCATCTTCCCCATTGGGGTTTCTCTCACTCACACAAACAGAACCTTTGTAAAACTTTCATGGTATCAGAGCGAGGTTCATTAGAACCTGGTTGAAGCTTCCACAAACCACAAGACTCTCTCTCGGCTCAAATCCAAACCTTAAAGACAGTCCCACCCGAAAAAATGGCGTGTCTCTCATCCTTTCTCATGTCTATACTGATGGAGAGTCTCATAGGAAGCAGAGGTGTATGGAGAGGCCTCTCAAACCTCATCCAAGGCACCTTGTCAAAGGGCTTTTCTCATCTGGTTCAACATGAAAGCTTTCAAGATGATGGTGCCTAAAAGACTTGAAGAAAGGAGGGGTCTTTTGAGTTGGAGATACAAGATGGTGGTCATGAACAGAAGGAGGAGATGGTGGGTGACGATCCATACTCACAGATCCAAGAAAGTTATGACCTTTAGCCATGGAGATTCAAGAAACCAGTGCTGGTTTCTTGGCTGTAAGCAAAAGTTTTCCCCAACTTGATATGAGCTTGTGTATCGACTGGTTGTTGTGTTGTGTTGAGTTGAATAACCTGAGGATATTGTTTAAGATTGCTAAATGAAATAGATTTGTTTATAGTCTGTCCCATGATGCTTAAAGAGACTTGTTTGGTGATTGAGAAATGCTTAACTCCGATTCTAGTGAAGCTTGTTAGGGAGTTAGTAGTTGTCAAAACCTGCTTGTTGTCATGAATTGAAATCGCCTAAGGTTGTTGCATTTAGACAGATGTTGTTTGATGATAATGTTGCTCAATCCAGCTCTAAATGAATATCTGTTTGATGTTGATTAAAGTTATCTAAACTGGTTGTATTCATGAGTTAGAGACTGATTAAGGTTATTGCATATTATCACATTGTTTATGCCTTAAATTGATGCATCGAGATTCATGTCAGATGCAGATAAAGGAGTTCTAAAAATGCCTAAGTAGCTTGTCTCGAATCTGATATTATCTTGCTTGTGCCTAGAGAGGTTGCTTGCAAAGATTAGAACTTGTTGATGTATAGTTTAATCTGTTGTAAAGCTTGTGAAATGGGTGATTGTATTTGATGATTAGTCACTGTTTGATCCCAATGCTTGTGTCTTATCTTGCTTGGAGGTTAAGTGATGTTTCAGATCCACAAGGAGTTTTTCCAGTCCATCATCAATCCGAGTTTAAGAGGAAGGCAGTGCCCATTGTTAGAGAGAGTGGTCCATGGTGTGTGTGTGTGGACACACAAAGCGAGGTCATCACCCATGTCTTGAGGATACTGGTGCCCTTAAGGCACTGGTGCTGAAATGAAGGGTTGGTCTGTGGTTGTACGTGCTGTCCTTGGGATGTTTCACTCCTGATTTTAAAGCTCAATTTGGCTCAGTTCAAGCTTGGACCTAGACTCAATCCAAGCTTAAGTAGGGGAGTTAAGTAAGCTACCTGAATAACCTAAGCACAATGACCCGTTTTCCTCCTTATCATTGCAAGCAAACTGAAGAAGGAGACAACCGGGTCTAGGCAGTGGCATGGCTAGTCGAGAGATTGTTCAGAGCAGTCTTGGCTGTGTATGCAGAAGGTTACTCTATCAATGCGGCTTCTAGTGTGAGGTGGTTGAAGATATAGCTGAGGGATTTGCCAGCAGTCCATCAAGTTGGCGAGTTATGAAGGAAGGTTGCAATGGTTTGTTCAGTCCGGATCATGAAGCCATCAAACTGATTAAGCTTGTTCCTTGAAGAGGTCTCAAGCTTGAGGGGGAGTTTTGAAGAGCTTCAGTGATCCGAGAGAGTTTCAGCAGTGAGGGGATCAAGTGGCTAGTTCAAGCAAGCCATTCCCCGCCACTTAAACAAGGGAGTACACCTGATCTTTATCTTTATATATACTCATGATAGATTCATCTCTTGAGAACTGATACACTTGTGGAATGATGTATCAGGTACTGTACTTTGATGCTCGATGAGATGAGAAGGATCTAGGCGTGTGGTCTAACCTGATGGAGAGGGCAAGCAGCTATGAGATAAGGGAAGACACAAGCCAGTCCAAAGAAGAGGCCCGAGAAGGTGTTAGTGATGTGCAAGAGAAGTGATGAACTACCTTGCATGACAAGGAGGCTGTGATAAGTTCCAAGCTTGACTAAAGATCACCTATAGTCAAGCTTAAGAGGGAGTGTTAACTTGAAGAAAGAAATGGAATCAAAGGATGAGTTTGGATGAGGTTTGGGTCTTGTGGAAAGTTAGGGCAAGACCTTCGGAGATTATCTTAGAAGGCATCAGGAGTGTTTAAGGGTGTCCAGAAGTTTCCTGAAGCTGGTGAAAAGTGAGGAACAAGTCCAGAAGGGACTTAGGGAACCATTTGGGATCAAATGGCCGAGTGTGCGAAAATAGGGCAAACCGTACGGAGTCTGTACGGACCTGTATGGATCCGTACGGACCATGGTCAACCCAAAGTATTGACACTCGACCATTTGAGGTGTTTTGAGCGTTGTGCAAAAATAGGGCAAAATTGTACGGACCATAACCTGTCCTTACACTCCCTGGTGGTCCTTAAAAAGCTTGGGACTTAAAAAAATGGTTCTGATCAGGTGGAATAAAAATGGCATCAAGAAGATGTCTTGTGCAAGAAGAGGATAAGGGAGATGTGTGACAGGCTGGATATTTCTGTCTCGTGCTGGAAAGGAAGAGAAAAAGGAGACTATGTATCTGGCCAGAGATCCAGCCGGGTTCAGAGGAGCCTATGGACGACCAATCATGTTCCAGCCTTCCTTTGACCAGATTCAAACTCATTTAATCTCAGCCATCCATCCAGCAATCTGTCTCTATTTTTCAGGTAGCACAAGACCAACCCAAGGCCATATCCTGATCGTCCATCTCCAAGGATTACATTAGATTTAGGTTCATTCTTTATGGGGTTACAATGTTTAAAGCCTATATAAAGGCATTGTAATGTCGATTTTAATGGTAAGCTGAGTAGCGGATTCTCCCCTTTCTTCTTCATAGTCTCTTTAGTCTCTAGTCTCCCTAAATCTTCAAGTCTCTCATAAACTCTCTCTCTCTCTCTCTCTCTCTCTCTCTATGTCACCAGTCTCTCTCTCATTTCGACCAGAACAAGATCTCATCTTCCCCATTGGGGTTTTTCTCACTCAAACAACCAGAACCTCTGTAAAACTTTCAGAAATGAGATTTTAGGTGAGACATATAAAGGGAGTCCTGGAGCAAGGACGCATGAAAGGAGTCCTGATCAAGGAAGGATGAATGAATATAGGCAGAATGAAGACTATGAACCTGAGGAAGAGGGTTTGGAAATGAATGAAGACCAGGCTGAACCTGCGGTGGTTCCCTTGAGGAGAAGTACCAGAGTGTACTACAATGCTCAGGCTGTAGCTCATCCGAGTTAAGCTGTTTGCTCATTTGTTGAGTTCCCTAGTGAGAATTGTGCCTTCATGACCAGCCTGGATGAGAGTCACATACCAAGATCATATGAAGAAGCTATGTCTCATAAAGAGTGGAGAAACTCAGTTGCTGATGAGGCTAATGATATGACTAAAAATGATACTTGGTATGAGAGTGAACTACCAAAGGGGAAGAAGGCAGTCTCAAGTAGATGGATCTTCAAAATCAAGTACTTGCCTAATGGAAAGATTGATAAGAAGAAAGCCAGAATGGTTGCTAGAGGATTCACCCAAACTTATGGAGAGGACTACATAGATACATTTGCATCAGTTGCCAAACTTCACACCATTCGGATAGTCTTGTCGATTGCAACCAATCTTGAATGGGGTTTGTAGCAAATGGATGTGAAGAATGCTTTTCTTTAAGGGGAACTGGATGATGAAGTGTACATGTATCCTTGATACAATCCTAAGCTATCAAAGGCTGTATGATCCTTGGATCAAAGAAGATGGACAATCCAACAAGAGGGGTAGTTTGTACAATCGACCTAATCGACCTTAAAACCGGCTGGGCGGAAGCAATGATGATGGTACTGGTTAGAACGGTTTTTAAATGATTCCACGGACAACCACGAACAAGAACACTTGAATCCACAAGCAGCCTCAATCGCCAATCAAAGAGCCAGGTGATTCCACACAAGACTTGATGATCAAACTCACACAAAGACACAAGACTTTGGAGAAAAGAAACTAAGAAGTTTATTAGGTTTTTGGGTAAATGATTCGGGTCTTTACTATGAGGGTTCTAATGAGCTTGTATAGTCTCAGTAAAATAAATTATAAAGCTAAACAAAAGGATAAAACATGCTAAAAATCTAAAACTAGCCGTTGGACTTAATTGTTGTAGAATCTGTCCAAGTTTGGAAGTTGTCTTCTCTCCTTGTATCTTGTGAGTTTGGGCAGAAAAAAATGCATCCTTGGGATCTTCTGTGATGTATTGAAACTCTACAATTCGTGCATGAACAGAAGGGGAAGGAGCCATTGGTCTTTAATGACTCCAAATGTGAATGCGTCCATCTAAGGTAAGTTGAATAATGAGAGGATCTTCTTGATCATGTGGCTGCTAGTGCATGGAAGGATGTTGGGGAACTCTTCTGGATCGTAGATTATTTCTTCTGGGTGGTTAATATGATTTCCTGGCCTCCATATATAAGTTTGGGTCGGACCAAAATGATTGGATTGAAGACTATCCACAAATAATATCGGTTTGGCCAATTGATGCAAACCGGGCCTATCTTCTGGTCTGATTTGGATCCACCTGATCCAGTGTATGAGGGTGCTTCCTAAGGTGTTGAATAGTGCCTCTGGATTATTTATAAGGTCGACTGGTTGCAATTTTTTGTGGTTGGTTTGATGTGAGACTCGAATCTTCCAAATAAGGCAAGTGCTGGAATGGTTTGGCCGATTTTGGGAAATTGATCATAACTTTAATTTCACTCGGTCTATTCTCCTAATTCTGGGATTTTTGAAAATCTAATAAATCCATCTTGATTACGGAGGTTTGGTTTTGTGAAGGCCGCATCATGTTTGGGCTTGAATCCTCTTCAACAGGCTGATACTCGCAAATGGATGGGCTGGGAAACATCGGTTTTGTAAAATCCATATATTTCTGTTCCGGATGGATATTTGGCTGATTCTACTCGGAGGTGAAAGATTGTTGAATTTATAATCCATGAAAATTGGTTTCATGGTTACAACCCTCGTGGTTTGTAAGATATGACTGATTTACTGAGCATACGCCCTGGATAGTTAGATGGCTGCTATAGTAATGGGCTTGGATGACTTCCGGCTCTGAAATGGACTTGATGACCAAATCATACCATCCCCCTTGACAAAGTTTCAACCTCGAAACTGGAAAATCTGCATCAAGATAGAGCAAGTCATGTTTCTTTCTCTTTTGTGATTCTAAGGTCTTACCTTGGTATTCTTTCGGTTTGGGAATGGGTTTTGAGTCAGGTGGTTCTCCTTTGAGAAGATAGGGCATGACCACTCCTTCTGCCTCTTTCCAGTTTTAAAGGTCTCTCCTTGAGCTGAGAAGTGGTCGTGGCATTTTCTTCTTTGGTGGCAATGGTTTTGAACACCATTGGGAGTGGTGGCTTCTTTTTAAACAACAAGCTCTTCGCCTTGCAACCTGAAATAATCTCAACATTCTGGGCAAGAAACAAGGGTATTATATCTGTCTTTGGATTATCATAAACAGATTACTGAGTAATATTTAGAGCTTTGCTTACTTGGTTACCCCTCATAGCATATTGCATTGATTCAGCTTGGGTACTCGTCAAATTTAAAGCATGATCAGCTGGTGAGAAAGTGTCTAGGGTATAATGCTCTTTATCCTCAGGTTGGTGACCTTCTGGATGTCGCTTGTCCTTACCTAAACCTTCATCAACATTCTGGCCAAAGTGAAAGTGCATCATACCAGTGTTTTGATAAGTAGGATTAATAACATTAAGTTCATAAATCACCTTATCAAGTGTTGAACAAGCTTGCGCAGCAAGGCAGAGAGTTGGTCGAGACCCAGGCTATTCAACCCATGAAGAGCCCAATGACCCAAGTTATGATCCACTTACCTTCTCGGCATGGCCAACAACAAGATCAAATTCTAAAGCCCAGTTTGAAGATCTAAAGTCAATGATCCATCTTGTGCAAACCAAGGAGAGGATAAGCACCAATCTAGACGAGGGATCAAAGATTTGGATCAATCTCTAGGCCGCTGAAGAAGATCACATGTGATCTAAAACAAATCCAATGTAATCTTGGATTTCCATTTATTCGATTCAATTTTGTAAACCAAAAACGAGTAGGATTAGGATAGATCTTTGAGATTTTCGTAGGTTAGAATTTCTATTTAAGCTTTTAGATGGCTAAAGCAAAAACACATCTTTCAATAAAAAGCTTTAAACCACAAATCGCCTAAGTTACTATATTCTTTGTTAAGAGCCTGAGCATCGAGCCTCACCTAAAGGAAAGAGATTTTCAACGTGAAGCACTTCAAACACCAACGAGATCATCTCGTTTTGGAGGAAGCCTAGCAACGTTGAGCAGATCCAACGCTTGAAGCCAATACCATCATCCATATCAGAGTGCTAGTAGCCTCGAACAACCCATCATTAATCCCTTCAAGTGATATAGGAGAAAACGCCTAACCAAGGCCTTATCAATTGGTATCAAAGCCACTTGAAGGTTTGGGTATCGATTGTTTGTTTATGTTTCATTCATTCATCAAAACACTATTCTTATCTATTTATCTCATGTAAGTCAAACCAGGCCAACCTTCAATTAAAAAAAATAAATAAAAGAGATCAGAAGATCCAAAACAAAACAAAAACAAGGCTTGGGAGAAATCCATCTATGTGGTTAAAGTGGTTTGAAAAAGAAAATCTTACAATTTGTCTATTTTCTTCTTCATGTTAGGGCTTGGTTTGTAGATCTTAGCTGATTGACACTTTTCTATTAACTTAACTTGCAAGAAGATCTAAGACGTTTGTGGCTTTTCAAACTGAGAGAGAGAGATAGATTTTTATTTGTTCATGTTAGCTCACTATTTCAGGTTACCATGGCAGATGAAAGGGACCAAGATGCTGAAGATCTACCAGCCACTTCCACGGTTAACCTTAATCAGATTTGACTGGAGGTTGTTGTTGCTAGTATAATAGAAATCTCAGGGGACATGCTGAACAGATATATGCTAATATATTACCCCAAGCTGAAGTCAATGTGAATGCATGTAGGATTGGAGGAGCAGTAGGTGTTGCAGCCATAGAGCCTATTCGGGCCAGGAGAGGGGCACAGATTGAGGAAGAGGTTGAAAAAGCCGAGTACTCGGATTGGAGTAATCCTGGATCACATGCTGGTCGACAAAACCGACCTCATAACCGAAGGACGCAAGCCGGACAACCTAGGGAGCCTCAAACTCTGGATTCCACCCTTCCATGGGAAGAATGATCCTGATGCTTACTTGGAATGGAAAAAGAAGCTTGAGCCAGTGTTCAACTGTCAACACTACACGGAAGAGAAGAAGTTTCGCCTGGCAGCAACTGAGTTATGTGGCTATGCTATCAAGTGATGGGAGCAGCAGGCTTCTAACCGAAGGTCCAATGGAGAGCCACAAATCACTTCCTTGTTTGAGATGAAGACAATCATGAGAAAGAGATTCGTACCTAGTCACTATGGATGAGGTCTTCATCAAAAACTAAGGCGGTTAACCTGGGGAACCAAAGGGCAAAAGACTACTACCAAGAGATGGAGACACTCATGATAAAGGCAGAGACTGATGAGGACATGAAAGCTACCATGGTACGCTTTCAAGGAGGTCTAAACAGTGAAATACAAGACCCGCTGGAGATGCAAGAGTATGCTCACATGCATGAGTTACTACACAAAGCTATTCTGATAGAGCAACAACTTAAGAGAAAGAGCTACACTCGGAATCAGTATGGTTCCCAATCTAAGCCGTCTTACTCCAAGGATGAGAAATTTACTAGACCAAGGAAAGCACACAACAACCTGGAGCATATCACCTTGACAAAGGAAAAGGACCAGCAACACCTACTCGGTCCAAGAATGTCAAATGCTTCAAGTGTCAAGGCAATGGACACTATGCTAATGAGTGTACTAGTAAGAAGGTTATGATCAACCTACACAATGGAGATGTTTTCTTTGAGGATGAGAAAGCCGATGAGGATTCGGAGGAGGACGAATCCGTAGAGTACCCAGCTCAAGAGGAGATCTTGGTCACAAGGCGTGCCTTAAAAACTCAACCAAAGGCAGTAGACCAAAAACAAAGGGTAAACTTGTTCCACACACGTTGCCTGGTTCATAACCGGGTGTATAGCCTCATCATTGATGGAGGGAGTTGCATGAATGTGGCAAGTGAGACCTTAGTCAAGAGACTGAAACTCAAGGTCCAAGACCACCCAAAGACATACACTCTCCAGTGGCTTAATAAGGATGGTGACATGCGAGTACTCAAGCAAGTAAAGGTACCAATCACTATTGGTAAATACCAGGATGAGGTTACTTGTGATGTCCTACCCGTGGATGCTAGTCACATCTTGCTTGGACGACCATGGCAATTCGACAAGAGAGCCGTCCATGATGGCTTTACCAACCCGCACTCCTTTGCCCACAGAGAGAAGCAGATAACCTTGGTACTCATATCTCAAAGGAGGTGCACCAAAAGCAGCTACAACTCAAGAAGAGGAGAGAAGAGGACCGCGCCAAGACTCTGGTAATGAACTCTCTTGTCCTTATGGCTACTTCAAGTGGCATTAACAAAGCTATGTTTGATCAACAAGCTATGATCCTAGTGATCTATAAGGAGTTCTTAGCTTGTTCTACTAACCTTGATCTGGTTATTACGAGAGCTATTGAGTTACTTTTGCAGGAGTTCCAAGATGTGTTTTCTGAAGACAATCCCATAGGTATGCCACCTATCAGAGGGATTGAGCATCAAATTGATTTCGTGCCAGGAGAAACACTACCCAACCGACCAGCTTACAGGACCAAAATTCTAGAGACTAAAGAACTCTAGAACCAGGTAAATAAGCTCTTAGATAAGGGACATATTCGAGAGAGTATGAGTCCATGTGCTGTCCATGTCCTACTAGTACCCAAGAATTATGGTAGTTGGAGGATGTGTGTAGATAGTAGGGCAATCAACCGCATGACCATTAAGTACATGCATCCTATCCCACGTTTAGATAATATGCTAGATGAACTACATGGCTCGTGTGTGTTCTCTAAAATAGATTTCAAAAGTGGGTACCACCAGATTATGATGAAAGAGGGAGATGAGTTGAAAACCGCCTTTAAAACAAAACTAGGATTATATGAGTGGCTGGTAATGCCTTTTGTCTTGACCAATGCTCCTTGTACGTTTATGAGGTTGATGAATCATGTTCTTAGAGCATACATAGGAAGGTTTGTGGTCGTGTACTTTGATGATATATTAGTTTATAGCAAGACCAAGACAAAACATGTAGAACACTTGAGGAAGGTCCCAGAGGTGTTAATTTGGAATGGGTAGCATTGTCTTCTTAGGCTTTGTTGTTTCAGCACAAGGTGTGCAGGATGATGAAGAGAAGGTCAAGGCCACACGAGACTGGCCAACCCCTAAAACCATTGGACAGGTAAGAATCTTTCATGGGCTTGTTGGGTTCTACCGACGGTTTGTTAGGGATTTCAGCTCTACTGCTGCCCCTCTGGCCGAGGTAATCAAAAGAGTGTGGGATTCACCTGGGGGCTGGAGAAAGAAAAAGCATTTCAAATGCATAAAGGTAAGTTATCTAATTCCCCATTGTTGATGCTTTCTGACTTTCTTAGAACATTTGAGATTGAATGTGAGGCATCTGAAGTGGGAGTTGGAGTTGTTTTGATGCAAGAGAAAAGGCCCATCGCGTATTTCAGTGAGAAACTACGAGGAGCAACCTTGAACTATCCCACATATGACAAGGAGCTCTATGCGCTCGTAAGAGCACTCCAAACTTGGCAGCACCACCTTTGGCCAAAGGAGTTTGTGAGCCATACTGATCACCAGTCCCTTAGACATCTAAAGGGGCAACAAAAGCTGAAAAAAACCGACATGCAAGGTGGGTTGAATTCATTGAGAGCTTTCCCTATGTCATCCAATACAAACAAGGTAAGGAGAATTTGGTTGCTGATGCAATCTGCAGAAGGTATACTCCACTTTCTTCTATGGAAACTAAGCTTTTGGGGTTTGAACACTTAAAGTCTTGTTATGAAAATGACCCTGACTTTCAAGTGAAATACAGAGAGACTGAGAAACATGCTAGTGGTAGGTTCTATCAAGTAAAAGATTTTGTATTCTTTGATAAACGCTTGTGTGTTCCTTGTTCCTTTTGAGAGAGATGTATGTCAAGGAAGCTCATGGAGGTGGCCTAATGGGGCATTTTGGTGTTGTTAAGACATTGACTACACTACAAGAGCACTTACATTGGCCAAACATGAATATGGACGTGGAAAAGGTGTGTTCAAGGTGTGTCGTGTACAAACATGCTAAGTCCACAGTCCCCCTCCCCATACCAAACAATTCGTGGATAGATATATCTATGGACTTTGTCTTAGGATTGGCTAGGATTAGGAAAGGACGAGATAGTATCTTTGTGGTGGTAGATAGGTTTTCCAAAATGGCACACTTCATTCCATGCCAGAAGACTATGATGCATCATTGGTAGCTGATCGATTCTTTAGAGAGGGTGTTAGGTTGCATGGCAAGCATAGGCCAATAGTTTCTGATAGAAATACTAAGTTCCCTAGTCATTTCTGAAAAAACATTGTAGAGTAAGCTAGGGACTAAGCAATTGTTGTCCACCACTTATCACCCCAAACTGATTGGCAGACTGTGGTAGTTAACAGAAGATTGTCCACTCTTCTGCGTGCAATATTTAAAAAGAACATAAGAACTTGGGAGAACTGCTTGCCTCATGTTGAATTTGCTTACAATGGGTCCATGAATTTGAGAACAAAGCAGTCTCCTTTCATGGTTGTTTATGGCTTTAATCCTTTGTCACCTCTTGATTTGCTAGCACTACCTTTGAAAGAGTAATCTAACCTTGATGGCACCACAAAGGCCGAGTTTGTTAAGTCTTTACATGAGCAGGTTAGAAGAAACATTGAGGAAAGAACCCAACTGTATGCTAGAAAGTCCAACAAGGGCAGGCGTGAGGTGATATTTTAACCAGGAGATATGGTTTGGATTCATCTGAGGAAAGAAAGGTTTCCAACTGAAAGGAAATCTAAACTAATTCCAAGGAAGGATGGGCCGTTTGAAGTACTACATAGGCTCAACAACAATGATTACCAAATTGACCTCCAAGGTATGTATTTTATCAGCTCAACATTCAATGTGTATGACTTAAGTCCTTTGGTTTCAAATGATTCGATTGGAGGACATATCCTTTCAAAGGAGGAGGAAATGAAGCACCCATGGACAAGGCAAACATGTTGGACAAACCGAAGGAACAAACCAGTGCAGAAGTAGTTGATCCATCCACTCTCAACATGGTTAAATTACCATATAGACGGAGGATAGATGAAGTGATGCACCAGAAACCGAGGATCATCTGGACGAGGAGGAGCGATGCAAAGAAACATCGGCCAGGGAGAGGCTGAGCTCAAAAGAAGGATGATCTAAAGGAGTTAATGACACAATGGGAAGCCTTTCATCGCCAAAATATGAATAAGGCATGAAATGGGCTTGGCAACATCTATGAGAACCAAGCCCAAAAGAGAGTTGGTCGAGACCTAAGCCATTCGACCCATGCAGAGCCCAATGACCTAGCAGATGATCCACTTACCTTCTCGATTGGGCCAACATCAAGACCAAAGTCTAAAGCCCAGTTTAAAGCTCTGAAGTCAATGATCAATCTCGTGCAAGCCAAGAAGAGTATAAGCACTAATGTAGACAACAAATTAAAGATTTGGATCAACCTCTTGGCCACTGAAGAAGATCACATGTGATCAAAAACAAATCCAATGTAATCTAGGATTTCCATTAATTTGATTTGATTTTGTAAAACATAAACGAGTAGGATTAGGATATATTTTAGTGATTTTTGTAGCTTAGGATTGCTATTTAAGTTTGTAGGCGGCTAAAGAAAAAACACAACATCTTTCAGTAAAAAGCTTTAAACCACAAATCGTCTAAGTTACTATCTTCTTTGGTTAGAGCATGAGCATCGAGCCTCACCTAAAGGAACGATATTTTCAATGTGAAGCACTTGAAACACCAACGAGATCAACTTGGTTTGGAGGAAGCCATAGCTACTTTGAGCAGATCTAACGCTTGAAGCCAAGACCATCAGTCATATCAGAGTGCTAGTAGCCTCAGACAACCCATCATCCATCCCTTAAAGTGATCCAGGAGAAAACGTCTAACCAAGGCCTTATCAAAACCTGAAGAAGGCTATCTATGGTCTAAACGAATCCCCAAGAGCTTGGTACAAAAAGTTGAACCCAACTTGAATGGGCAAGGCTTTAAGAAGTCTAAGCTTGACCACACCTTATTCACTCTTGGCACTGCCTCAGGTATGGTTGTCCTTCTAGTTTATGTTGATGATATCATCATAACTGGAAGTGAAAAAGAAGGTATACAAGCTACAAAAGTCTTTCTTAAATCTGTATTTGAAATCAAAGATTTAGGGGAAATTAAATACTTCCTTGGGATTGAGATTTGTAGATCCCAGGAAGGCTTATTCATGACCCAAAGGATATATACACTTGATCTCTTGAAAGATGCATTTAAGCTTGGAGGGAAGACAGCCAAAGTGCCCATGGAGGATGGGTATAAAGTCCCACGTGAGGGAGAGATTGAAGATAGTCGACCATTTTAAGATCCCAAACTCTATAAGAGGATGGTTGGTAAGCTAATATACTTAACCATCACACGTCCTGACATTTGTTTGCTGTAAATAATGTGAGTCAACACATGCAAGTCCCAAAGCAACATCATTGGGGAATGGTGGACCGGATCTTGAGCCTTCTCAATGGGTCACCTGGCCAAGGAGTTTGGTTGGGATGCTATAGAGCACTGAAGTATTTAGATATTGTGATGCTGATGGGCTGGTCTAGCTTGAGGGGGAGTGTTGAAATTTGGAGAGGTTACTTACACTTAAGATAATCTTGGGAGAAAATGAGATCAAATGGTGAATGGTTGAAAATGGGTCAACTGGTATGGACTGTGCATACAGTACGGCCGACCGTACGGACCACTCGAACAAAACTCTTCCATTTGACCATTAACCACATTTTAAAATGTGCAAAAATAGGGCAATGTGTACAGACAAGACTTTGTCTGTACAACATTGTTACTATGGTGAAAATGGTAAACAAGATGACTTACCAAGGGGTGGGAGAAGACTCTATCCAGAAGAGAAGGTTTGATATTGATCCGTTGAGGGATAAGGTTTTGGATAAGAGACCTTGGCGCGCCAGGATGGAGCTAGCTGAAAAGGGAAAGAGCATCGGGTCAAGATGCTCTTGGCATCAAGCGTGTGAGCCACCAGAGCCACTCGCTTAAACCAGATGCTCCTCCTTGCCTTGACCACACACGAGTAGCCTTTGTAGCCGTTTAAACCAAGCTTTACTCTTCTGTCTATATATATGTTGTAATCTCTCCCATCTATCAATACACAAAAACTTTTTCTCAGTCTACTCTCTAAGTTCTTACGAGTTCATCATGATAATACTCTAGTCTCTACAAATCTCTCTCATTTTCTCTATTCTATTGCGCTTATCCATGTCATTTATATTATTCTCTCAAACTTATAGATTGGGTAGGTGATAGAGCTGATAGGAATTCCACCACAGGCTATTGCACCTTCATTGGTGGGATCCTTGTCACTTGGAAAAGCAAGAAGCAGAAGGTCGTCTCTTGTTCGAGTGCTGAGGCAGAGTATATGGCCATGTTGATGCTGACAAATGAGCTAGTGTGGATCAAAGGGACATTGAAGCATTTGGGAGTTGAGCAAGCTAAACAAATGAGTATGCACTAAGATAACCAAGAGGCCTTCCACATTGCAACAAACTCAGTGTTTCATAAGAGGACCAAGCACATTGAGGTGGTCTGCCACAAAGTAAGGCAGATGATTGGTCTTCGAGTGATCTTGTCATGTTAAACAAGGAGTGAGGATGAGTTGGCAGATATATTTACCAAGGCAGCAAGACAAAAGGTTATTGAGTCTATTTAAATCAAATTAGGACTCAGTGACCTTACCCTAAGCAACTAATCCCCTCGTCATGAGATCTTCACTCCTTTTCCCTCATCAAGGATTTATCCCAAACAAGGTTTTCCTTGGTGAGGTTTTTGATGAGGAAGATATCATGCTTCCAAGCTTGGCCAATCAATATGGTCAAGCTTGAGCGGGAGTGTTGATCTGAGTAAATAAAGAAGAGGACTTGAAGTAGCTTAGGCTGTGAAATGGGATCAAGAGGGAGTTGGTGCAAAGTTAGGGCGAGTTGTACAGACAGTACAGACCATACGGACATTACGGCCGACTGTACGGACCGCTCGACCAAAACCCATTTAGAAGCAACCAAAACACATTTTTGTCTAGTGCAAAAATATGGCATTCAGTACGGATGGCCTTTGGCCGTATAACTCACCATCCGTACATGCCTGGGTTCGAACTTGGGTTGCAAGGAAGAAGGGAAGCTAAGGTAAAAGTATGAAAGGTGAAATGGGAAGTCAACTTGGTGAAACCTGGTAAAACGAAGAGATAAGGTTTGCGGATAAGGAGATAAGGCTCGACCTTGACAGCCTGGCTCCAGCTGGAAAGGAGTAGGAGCATCTGGTCAAGATGCCAAAGGCATCAAGCATGCGAGCAACCTCAGCTATGCATTCAAACCAGGCGCGCCTTCCCCTTGTTGACTTCACACAATTTTCCTCTTGCTACTGTTTATGGATTAGCCTTTACCCTCTCTATATATTGTAACACATACTCAGAGTAATAATCAAGAAAAAAATTACGAGTAACTCTCTCTTTTGTTCATCATGAAACTAAATCTTTCTCTATTCTAAATCTCTGAATCTCTTCACTCTCTCTCTCGGATTCTACTCTTCTACTCTTTGTTCTCTAAATATATCAAAGCCAACTCCATTACATGCCTTCTACACCAAGTTAGGTTGAGAGTGGACTGCTTGTATGGACCACACTATTTTGGTTGATCCAGACTGCTTTGCTTGATCTTTTCTTTTTTTCTGATTGATATTCATCTCTTCATGTCAACATGTGTAACTAGGAAGATAGATGGTCGTATCTAATCCGGATTGCATTCATGAATAGAATAGGTTAAGGGTGTTGCATATTGTTATCTGGTTACTGCCTTAAGGTTGAAGCATTTAGACCAATGCTGAAGAGTTGTTTAAGGCAGGAAATGATTGCCTAATTGCTTTGTGATAGCTCCTGATCAGTTCATCCATAGCATTTAGAGAATGGATAGCTTGCACTAGATGGATCTTAATGATGATAATAATTCGTCTAGTTCAAGGCTTGTGACATTGGAGATCAAACTTGATGATTACTCAAGGTTTAATCCCAATGCAAGTGAGTCTTATCTTGTCTGGAGTTTGAGTGTTGTTTCAGGTCCACAAGAAGTGTCCTTTGTTCATCATCATTCTGAGATAAAGAGAAAGGTTGTGCCCATTGCTGAAGCAGTGGAGAGATGTTAGTGCTTGTGTATGGAGACAGTATAATTAAGCGCAGCTGTTGGGAGTGATGTGCTCCTGGTTCAGTGAAGATACACAAGGCAAGTTCATCACCTAAGCTTTGAGGAGGCCGATGAGCTGAAGTTAATTGGAGCTGAAGACATGAAGGTGGATCAGTGATTTAAGCACAGCTGTTGGGGTGGTATGCTCCTGGTTTTGAAGTTCAGTGAGGCTCACTTCAAGCTTGAGCCTAGACTCAATTCAAGCTTGAGGTGGGGACTTAAGTGAGCTACCTTAAGATCCTAAGTTCAAGACCTTGTTCCTCCTCACCATTTCACCAGGAATAGAAGATGAAGCCATATGGGTTTAGACATTGGCAAGTCTAGACAAGAGAGCGTTCAGAGTACTCTTGGCTGTGTGAAGAATAAGGTTACTCTACAATGTGGCTTCTAGTGTGAGGTTGTTGAATAGATAGCTTAGGCATCTACCAGCATCCCATTCAAAGTGGAAAGTTCAGAAGTGAGAGTGCAGTTGTGTGTTGATCAAGTTTATGAAGCTATTATCCATCCAATCTTGGGTCTTCCTAGACTCAGTCCCAAGCTTGAGGGGGACTATTGCGAAGCTTCAATGATCTGTGAATAGAGACTCCTTGTTGGTTACTCAAGAATAAGATGCAAATAAGACTCAGTAGATGGTTTGTAGTCAATGGAGACGAATCTGGGTTTCCGAGCACTTAAACCTACCAAGAGGTTAGGTGAAAAGGGGAGTGACAAAGATCAGTGTGAGATGAGTACCAGAAGAGATAGTAATGTGCAAGGAATTTCATATCAGACTTGCATCACTGTGAGGCCATGATCCAGGGTCTTTGTGTCCATCACAATTATCCAAAGACATAAAGACCCACTGGCCAATCCCTAGGCCTTGAAGGCTTTACTCTTTTTCCCTCATCAAGGTTTTATCCCAAAGGGTTTTTCTTGGTGAGGTTTTTAATGAGTAAGCTCTTCAAGGTTCCGAGATTGACTAAGGATCACCTATAGTCAAGCTTGAGGGGGATTGTTGAAGAGTTGACAATAAACAAGTGTGAACTTGTAAGAGATGAGATAGAGCAAAAGAAGATAGAGTGGTTTGCAGAGATCTTGTGCAACAAATATTGAGAAGGCTGTTGACAGATCCTGAGTGTGCAAGAGAATGTGCAACATCAAGAGGAATTCCAAGAAGGGAAGCTATGGTGAAGAGATGGGATCAAATGGTCGAAGTTAGGGTCAAGTGTACGGATGGTCGTACGGCTGTACGGACTGTAGGGACCGTACGGACAAACCTCGACCCAGAAACATAAACTCTCGACCTTTTGGGTTTAAAATGTGGTTTAAGTCTTATGCAAGTTTAGGGCACAATATGTACAAACCAGGTTGATGATCCATGGCTGTACAACCTTAAAATGCACAAGCCTTGAGATTCAAGCTTAAGAGACTTGTGGCCAAAGCTTAAGAGAAGGTTGGCGAATGAAGAAGATGTTGAGGAATATACCATCTGCCAAAGGAAGAGGAGAGGAAGTTTCTAGGAAGCTGTTGTGTTGATGACCATTTGTGGATAAGGGAAAAACCTTATCCACTCGCCAAAGGAAGAGCAAGCTATGGACAACCTGTCCAAGCATGTGAGCATTCCTGGCCAAGCATTTCAAAAACTGGCCCCCTTCCTTGCTGACTTCACTTGCTTGGTCCTAACCTAAATGTAGACCATTAGCTTCCCAATGTATCTATATATACTCATCTATGTTCATTGTAATGCCTAAGGGAGTAAGGGGTATTTCCCCTCTCCATTTCATAATAAGATGAGTGTTCTTGATTCATATTCTCTTTAGTCTTCCCCTTTCTGATGTGATCCTAAGAAGGCTCAAATTCAGGGCATGGGATCCAATGTATTGGCTAGCTAATATTCTGATCAAAGCTTGGCTGAATGGGCAGTTTCAATGTCTCATTGGAATGGTCTATGAAGTATTAGACATAGAGAAGGTTAAGAGACATGATGCAGCCTCTGGTGGTCATGGGATGATCCTGAATCAGTGTGGACGTGGAGATCAATCTTCAAGCTCAACTTGGCATGGAGAACAAACTTAGCAGGAGAGAAGCAACGTGGATCGGCTTCAACATTCAGATGGGCGTGCTAGCTTGATAGATGACGCATTGGCTTCTCAACTGGACCAGTCACAAGATCAACAGCCAAAGCGCAGAGACAAGCAATTCTACACTTGGCTTTTGGCGTGGACAATAAAAGAAAATATAACAAGAAAGGCAGGGAATTAAAGCATTGGTTTAATCTTTTTATGTGTCGTTAATTGTAATGTTTTTAATATGAACCAAAGGCAATTTAGTTTTGGATTCAACCAGGGTAAACCAAGCTAATTAGGATTTGTAAACCAATTTCAAATTGGATTAGTATTAGAATTAGAGTAAGCCAATTTGGTTAAGGATTAAGGGATTATGCGTTTGTTTTTCTATTTATTGTATACAACCACACTGAAAGAAATTAATGAATATCTAGCAAAAATGTTTTCTTTCATCTCTTCTTTTGCTAGAGCAAGTTCAGAATTGCTGGTGAGTAACATCCAGCTTGGGTTCTCGGATTTGGTGCGTCATATCCAGACCAGAAGCCATGGAGTATTAGGAGAAGAACCATCCCTCTTGTGTCCCACAACAATCCACAAGCCTTGAACCAGATTGAGTCCTTGATTCTCTGTTTGTAAGGATTATCAAAGCATTTACCCACCTACAAGAGATCCAGGGAATTACCGCCTATTCAAGGCCGTATCAAGTGGTATTAGAGCATCTTGAAGGTTAAGGTAATAGATTTTAATCTGATTTCATCAACTACACATGATTTTTGTCTCTTTGGTAGTTGATCTACCACCAACTTTGTTTGGAAGAGTAGAAGAGTGATAGAGAACTGAAACTACCACCAGTAAGAAAGTAGGAGACTTGTTGGATTCGATTCAAAGATGTATCTTGATGTTTTTTTTGGAGGATTTGGTTAAGAAGCTTTCATGGCGTGGGCTGATAGCCTAGATAGTTTCATTAAGCAGAACCAAGTAAGCTCATGGGAAAGCATATCCATTGCTATTAACTTACATAGAGGTGAGGCAAAAGAAGGTGGACGGTAGATGAACAATCACACTGGGTTGATGAAGAACCACTCTACACTTGGGATGAGCTTAAAATTGTCATGAGTTTTAAGTACGTACCTGGTTTTCAATGGGAGGAGGAAGAACTAGTTTTTGACTTTCTCTTGAAGGATATTGAACAAGCATTGCTCATGATTGCAGCTTAACAGGAAGTATAAACACAAGAGCTGTGTTTACACGTGCCTGATCAAACAAATCAAAAAGAAAAAGTGCTTGGAGAGTCAACTACAATTCCTGAACTGGCGCCTACTTTGGTTGATCAAGGTGAAAGCTTTCAGTCTTTATCTTGTGGTTTACTGACCTGGTTTACTTTAGACTTCCAGTCCAGATTATTGGAGCATATGAGAATTTCTAAGGGCTTGTAGCAAGTTGTTTTTGAACCAGGAGGAAGCGTGAGTGTTAGTAGAAGAAGCAACAACAATTTGGCTCAGAAAACAGTTTCATACAAGCTTGATCACCAAGGTTTTTCACTCCTGAAGAACAAGATTTGAGGTCAAATCTTTTTGGAGGGAGAGATGATGGTGTGATCCTAAGTAGCTGTTGTGATAAGAGAAGAGAGTCAGGAAGTAAGACGTTCTTGATCAGGTCCATAATTGATCAGAACCATCTGATAGAAGTAAGGCATGAATGTGTTGTGGTTAAGGAGAAGCCAAAGCTTGAGAGTAAATATGGAGACCAATGTACTCACCCACCAGGCAAGATAGAGTATGATGGACGTACTATGATGAGTTGGGTTCATGGTGATCTGAGAGACGTTAGAGGCATTATCCTAAGCAGCCATAAGGGACTAGTTCGACCACCAGATCAATAAGCACTAGAGCATGAAACCACCTTCTGCTTCTTCCTCTTCCATGTATGTAATTTCCACCAGTAAAAGTGCAATAACCCGTGGTCGACTTCCTGTCCATCCTATCTCCTGCTCAATCAGCATCACAATAGCCTACCACTTCGGTGCTCCCATTACATCCGATCCAGATTCCAAGGTTTGGTGAGCCATTGAGGTACATCAAGATTCTCTCAACCATGCGCCAATGATGTTCCTTTTGTACTTGCATATACTGGCTCACCTGATTCACAGAAAAGCAAATATCAGGACGTGTGATAGTTAAATAGATTAACTTACCAACAAGCTTTATATAAAGCTTAGGATCATGGAATGGTTTGTTGTCTTCAATCTCCCCCTCACGTGGAACCTTATATCCATCCTCTAATGGCATCTTGGCTGTCTTCTCATCATACTTACCTGCATCTTTCAACAGATCAAGTGTATACTTTCTTTGGGACAGAAAAATCCTTCCTTGGATCTACGTATCTCAATACCAAAGAAGTATTTCATCTCTCCAAGTCTTTAATTTCAAAGACAGATTTAAGAAAGTACTTAGTGGATCTTGCCTTGTCACTTCCTGTGATGATGATATCATCAACACACACAAGGACTACAATATCTGATGAGGTGGAGAGAGTGAAGAGAGTGTGTTCTAGGTCTGATTTCTTGATACCTTTCCCATTCAGAGTGGGGCTCAACTTGTTGTACCAAGCTCTTGGCGACTATTTCAGACCATATATTTCCTTCTTGAGCCTCAGAATATTCCTCTTCTTCACTAAGTGTTGTAGACCAGGAGGATGATTCATATAGACCTCATCTTCAAGTTCTGCTGGTAGAAAGGCATTTTTCAAATCTATTTGCGAAAGTCCCAACTCAAGGTTAACAACAAGAGAGAGGATGCTCCTGATGGTATGGAGCTTTGCAACTGGTGCAAAGGTGTCAACATAATCCTCTCCATAAGTTTGGGTGAAACCTCTTGCAACAAGTATGGTCTTCTTTCTAATAATCTTCCTATTAGCCAAATACTTGATTGTGAAGATCCATGTACTGGAAACTGCTTTCCCTCTTGGCAATTCACTTTTATACCAATTATCATTCTTGATCATTGCATTTGCCTCAGCACCAACAGACTCCTTCCATTCCTTGTCATGCATAGCCTCCTCATAGAATATTGGAATATAGCTCTCGTCCAAGCTAGCCATAAAAGCACAATGTTCCTCTGGATATTTTTTCAAATGAGCATACAACCTGAGATGGGTGTCCTACTCCTTGAGCATTGTAGTAGACCCTTGTATGCACCCAATTTGATGGTGGATGCCGTATTCTTGAGCTTCTCCTCAATGGTTATTCCACCACCACATCTTCAGACTCTTCTTCCTCTTGATATCCAGAACCCCTTCGATCTTCTTGTGGTTCACTACCTTGATCATGAGAACATGAAATTCCATCTTCTTCTCGAGAGTCAAACTCTTCTCGACAAGAATCAAACACTTCTTGACCACCAGAAATTTCACCTTCCTGTTTATGAGTTTCAGGTTCATTTCCCCCTCATGATTAAGGTGGGGAGACTGTTGAGACCCATAAAAAGGGTTCTAAACTAGCACCTAGAGGAAAGGGCCCATTCTGAGTCTTGGAAAGATCAATGACAATGCATACCGCTTAGAAATTCCAGGTGAGTTTAACATTTTCATACGTTCAATGTTGCTGACTTGTCTTCTTATCTTTCTTATGGACCATTTTTGAGGTCAAAACCTTCTGAAGGGGGAGGGAATGATGAGTTCATGGACCAGAACCAAGTTCCCATAACCACTCCTAAGGTCACAGAAGGTCCTATGACATGTTCCAAGGCTAGGAGACTAAAAGATGGATTCATACTTGCCATCCACGCTATTCTAGATAACATGGATGAACCACTAGACATGCCAATAGCTCAAAACACCAAAGTAGAGCATATCAACGAACCAAGTGATGACTTTAGCAATGCCTTTGCGCAAGTCAATATCACTTCAGGTAACTAAGCTTATTTGGCTGGAACTGACAAAAAAAGGTTATGTGGCAAGAATGGACATAGAAGGAGAACCTATTTCTGATGAAACCAACAAGAGTGACGATGAAGACTCAAGCATTGAAGAACCAGAAGTAGAATACCAAGTCAAGAGCTCCATCAAGATTGGTCCAAACGCTCTAAAGATCAACTACTTAGCAAAAAAGGCCAACACTAAACCAAGGAAAGTCTTTTATTTATTTACAATTGGTGCAGGTAAGATGGGTCAGTCTAGTGGTTCCTAAAGCTCGCCCATCCCATAGACAACTAGGTTTCAAGGCCAAGACTTTGCTTAGGCCATATTTTCTTTTCTTTTTGCAACTTTCCTTTTTGGTTTTAAACCGGGCAATGTTAGTTTTTCATTTCATTTTAAACTCTAAGTCCTGTCATTTTGAGTACATTTATTTTACTTGAGTCGACCATAGGTAAAGGCTGAAGGACTATTAATAAAGTCCAACACACACCCATTGTAACACACAACGTTTACCCTAAATCAATATATGAGTCAGTTTGCCCCATAAGCAAGCCGCAGCCGACTTCTTCTTCCTTGTGTGAATCAAGTGAGCAGGGTCTTGAACTGTATCAAGGATCCATCATCATCCTTGTGGTCTTCTTCATTCCATCATCTAAATCATCAATTATCCAACAAGAGAGAGCGTGAGATCCATCTTGTTAGATCCCGTCCACACTTGATCCTCATCCGGTTAAGTGTTCATCATTTGACCATCCTTTGTTCTCAAGAGAGTGCGTGAAAACCAACTTGAGGGTCCATCATAACCACCCTTCTAGAGACTCCTCCGAGTCTTATTTTAATCCTCCTAAAAAATTTAGGATCTTCAAAGTGTTGGCTGTCTTCAATCTCCCCTTCACATGGGACCTTATACCCATCCTCCAGTGGCATTTTGTTTGTCTTTCCACCAAGTTTACCTGCATCTTTCAACATATCAAGTGTATATTTCCTTTGGGACATGAATAAGCCTTCCTTGGATCTACATATCTCAATTCCTATGAAGTATTTCATATCCCATAAGTCTTTGATTTCAAACACAGATTTTAGATAGTATTTTTTATCTTGTATATCTTCTTTGTCACTTCCAGTTATGATGATATCATCAACATAAACTAGAAGAACAATGATACCTGAGGATGTGGTAAGGGTGAAGAGAGTATGATCAAATTCTGACTTTCTGCAGCCTCGCCCATTCAAAGTAGTACTCAACTTGTTACCAAGCTCTAGGCGACTGCTTCAATCCATATATGGCCTTCTTTGTAAGTTTTATGAAGAACAATGGTGAAGAACAACAAGAACAGAGGAGAGAGATGACGTTTGATTTGTTTGTATAAGAGAGAGAGAGTAGAGAAAGGTTTCTGGACGACAAAATAGAGAGAGAGACTTGAACTCCTCTCATCTTATCTTTACAGATCTGTTTACAAGTTATGCAAACAGATCTGTCTTACAAAGGAAGCTAAACAACATTGCCTTACCGAGGAAGCTAAAGATAAAAAAATATGTATGTTCTTACTGTCGCTTTGTGTTACTATTCACTACAAACAGTGGTTTCTTTATTTTCTTCAGGTCCATACTCCCCCTCAAGCTTGACCCAATGCAATGGTGAGGCTTGGAAATCATGAATACTTCCCTCATTAAAACCTTAGTATGCAAAACCCATTTGGGACAAAAACATATTAAGAAAAAAGAGTAGAAGCTGCATGGCTAAGAGGATCATGCCTTTGTGATTCAATGAGTCCAAGCTTGGGATAGATGGACTCACACACCTTCTTGTCTGCGGCCTTAGTGAAGATGTCAGATAGTTGATCTTCACTGCTTGTATAGCATGGCAAGGTAACTCCTTGAATCACCATTTGTCTTACTTTGTGGCAGTCCACCTTAATATGCTTTGTCCTCTCATGAGACACTGAGTTTGAGGCTATGTGAATAGCTGCCTAGTTATCATACTGCATGGTGATTGGAGAAGTGATCTCTATACCCAAGTATTTGAGAAGTTCTTTGATTCATACCAACTCATTTGTCAGCTTTCTCATGGCTCTATACTCTGCTTCAGCACTTGAAAATGAGACCAGCTTTTGCTTCTTGCTTTTCCATGTGACCATATTGCCTCCTATGAAGGTTCAATAGCATGTGGTTGATTTTCTATCATTCCTATCTCCTGCCCAATCAGCATCACAGTATCTAACCACTTCTGAGTTGCCATTACAACCCATCCATACTCCTTGTCCATGAGCTCCACTGAGGTATCTGAGTATTCTTTCTACCATTTTCCAGTGATGAACCTTTGGCACTTGCATACGCTGGCTCACCTGGTTCACAGGAAAGCAAATATTAGGTCTGGTAATTGTTAAATAGACAAGCTTACCCACTATTCTTTTGTATTGCTTTGGATCATCAAATGGTGTGTCTTCATACTCCCCTTCACGCAAGATCTTGGAACCATCTTCCAATGGAGTCTTGGCTGGTTTATCTCCAAGCTTACCTGCTCCATCCAAAAGATCAAGTGTGTACTTCCTTTGGGATAAGAAGATCCCCTCTTTAGAGCGACATACTTCAATTCCAAGGAAGTACTTTCACCAAAATCTTTAATCTCAAAAACAGATTTCAAGTAAGCTTTAGTAGTTTGTATACCTTCTTTGTCACTCCCTGTGATGATGATATCATCAACATACACAAGTATTACTACTATATCCATTTAGGTTGGTGCTGAGCTTATGGTACCAGGCTCTTGGTGATTGCTTTAGCCCATAGATAGCCTTCTTGAGTCTCAACACATTGCCTGGTTTCACTAAGTATCCTAGACCAGGAGGAGGCCTCATGTAGACTTCATCTTCTAGTCCCCTTGAAAAAGGCATTCTTCACATGCATTTGCCATAAATCCCATTCCAAGTTTGTAGCAAGTGAGAGAATGATTCTGATGGTGTGAAGCTTTGCTACTGGTGCAAAGGTATCAAAGTAATCTTCTCCATAAGATTGAGTGAATCCCCTTGCAAACAGCCCTTGTCTTCTTCCTTTGTGGTTTTCCATTGGCTAGATACTTGATGGCGAAGATCCATCTACTTGTTACTGCCTTTGTGCATTTTGGAAGCTCAGCTTCATACCTGGTATCATTATCAATCATAGCCTTGGTTTCATGAGCAACATATTCCTTCCATTCCTCATTCTCCATGGCCTCTTCATGTGATCTTGGTATGTATTTCTGATTCAAGTTACTCATGAAGACTTGATGTTCCTCTGGATAATGTGCAAGGGAGCATAAAGTTTGGATTGGATGGGCTACTGCATTGGCATTGTAGTACACCCTTGTGTTCACCCAATTGGATGTGTCTCTCCTGATTCTATTACTTCTCCTTAATGGATGTACTTGATCTTCTTCAGTCTCCTCATCTTTATAGGTTTTAGTTTGAGGTAGGTCCTGGTTTTCCTCTGGACCATGTTGATCATGAGGTTCAGAACCTTCATGATGAAAAAGAAAGTAAAATCTGAGTTTAAACGAGTAGAAGAGAGTTTGAGAGAGACTAGAAGAGATTTGAGAGTATTTCAAGACTAAAGGAAGAGACTTTCAAGAACCCATTTCTGGGAGCTCAAGAACATTATAGAGAAATGAAAGAGACTCGAAAAGATTGCTTAACATTAATGATTCAAGGTTACAAATATATAGAGAAGGTTATGGCTAAGCTTAACAGATAGAAGATAAGGTTTCAACACAAAGCATGTGTAGTCAAGGCCGGAGGGGCGTCTAATTTGATATGCATGGACGAGAAGCTTCAGACACTTGATTCCTTTGGCATCTTGACCAGATGCTCTTGGCCAGCCTGTCCAGACGCACTTGGACGTGCGGAAGTGTCGAGGAGGAGCTGATCTGGATGAAGGTAACTCTCATTAATTAACCCGAGTTAACTTTGTTCGACTTATTTACCTTAATCGAACCAAAGTGGCACACCTTACTTGTACGGCCTTGTATGGACACTCCCATTTCAACGCCTTCTCATTTCCTTAGCATTCTTCAACCTTCATCAATAGTTTGTAACCACATCTCTTATTTGGTTCAACACTCCCCCTCAAGCTTGACCAAGGGAACTTGTCAAGCTTGGATGCCATGAGATCTCCCTCACTAAAAACCTTACCAAAGAAAACCCTCCTTATGGATAAAACCTTGCAAGGAAAAGAGTAAAGACCTCATGAGAAAGGGGACTAGTTGTAGCTGGTACGATCAATGACTCCCAACCTATGATGGATGGACTCGAGAGTCTTATGTGTATCAGATTTGGTGAACACATCAGTCAACTGATCTTCACTCCGAATAAAGCATGGTAGAATCACACCTTGGAATATCATCTGCCTCACCTTGTGGCAATCAACTTCAATGTGCTTGGTTCTCTCATGGAACACTAAGTTCAAGGAAATGTGAATTGTGGTTTGGTTGTCACAATGCATGGTCATTGGTGTGGAATGATCTATCTCCAAATGCTTCAATATGGCCTTGATCCAAACCAGCCCATTTGTCAGATTCAACATGGCCCTATACTCAACTTCAGCACTCGAACATGACACCTTCTGCTCCTTGCTCTTCCAAGTGACTAAGTTCCCACCAATGAAAGTGCAATAGCCAGTGGTCGACTTCCTATCTTGTCTGTCTCCAGCTCAATCAGCATCACAATATCCTACTACTTATGTGCTCTGTTGAACCCCACCACACTCCTTGTTCTGGAGAGTCATTCAGATAGATTAGGACCCTGCTCACCATGTTCCAATGATGCTCCTTTGGACCTTGCATATGTTGACTCACCTAATTCAGAGCAAAACATATGTCAGGCGTGTAATGATCAAGGAAATTAACTTACCCATAAGCTTTCTTTAAAGCATGGCATCTTCAAATTGTTGGCTATCTTCAATCTCCCCCTCACGTGGAACCTTATATCCATCTTCCAGAGGCGCCTTCCCACCGAATTTACCTGCATCTCTCAAAAGACCAAGTGTATATTTTTGTTGAGAAAGAAACAAACCTTCCTTGGACATACATATCTCAATACCAAGGAAGTATATCATCTCACCCAAGTCTTTAATTTCAAAAATAGATTTGAGAAAACCCTTAGTAGATGGAATCCCAACCTTATCACTTCCTCTGATGATGATATCATCAAAATACAAAAGAAGGACTACAATACCTGAGGAAGTGGTTAAGGTGAAGAGGGTGTGGTCGAGTTCTGACTTCTTGAAGCCTTTCCCATTTAGAGTTGTGCTCAGCTTGGTGTACCATGCTCTTGGTGACTGTTTGACACCATATATAGCCTTCTTCAACCTTAGAACATTTCCTTCCTTAACCAGATGCTCAAGACTTGGAGGAGGATGCATATAGACTTAATCTTCAAGTTCTCCTTGCAACCTTGCAAGAAGGAATTCTTCACATCCATTTTCCAAAGACCCCATTCCAGGTTCACAGCTAAGGATAACACTATAATGATTGTTTGGAGCTTGGCGACTCGAGCAACAATATCTATGTAGTCTTCTCCATAGGTTTTAGTAAACACCCTTGCTACCAGCCTGGTATTCTTCCTATCAACCTTCCCATTTCCAAGATACTTAATAGTAAGGATTCATCTGCTGGAAACAGCCTTCTTCCCCTTTGGCATTTTACTCTCATACCAATTATCATTTTTGATCATTGCATTAGCTTCAACACCAACTGATTCCTTCCATTTTTTGTCTTGCATGGCTTCTTAATATGATCTTGGTAACTGACTTCCATCAAAGCTGACCATGAAGGCACAATGTTCTTCAGGGTAATGACTAAATGAACAAACAACTTGGGCAGGGTGCTCAACTGCTTGTGCATTATAATATACCCTTGTATGCACCCAGCTAGATGGGTGATTCTTTATCCTTGTACTCCTTCTCAATGGTTGAACTGCCTCACGCTGATCCTCCTAGACCTCCCCTTTTTCCTGATTCGAATTTCCAACTTCTTCATCTTCATTTCCTTGAGACACACCTTCATCATGATGAGAACCTGATCCATCCTCATACTGATCATTGTTAGTTTCATGTTCATTTCCCCCCTCATGGTAGAGGTGGTGTTCCTGACCATCTGCAATGGCTGTGGGGGGGGGGGGGGCTTGTTGTTGTCCCCCTCCATTCTTCGGATTCTGGGATAGGTTGATCACAATACTTTCCAATATGATCCTCCAGTTGGATGCCTTGTCAGAAGCCAAGTCTTTTAGGTCAGCTTGATTCTTCTCCTCATAGAACCCTCTTTCTTCTACAAACTTCACATTCTTTGACACAAGCACCCTCCGGGTTACTGGATCATAAAACTTGTACCCCTTTTGAGTTGGTGAGTACTCAGTGAACATACCCTTAGTGCTCTTTGATTCCTACTTGTTCCTTAGCTCCCCTGGTTTGTGAACGAAGCAGAGACCACCAAAGACCCGGAGATGATCCAAGGCTAGCCTATAGTTGTTCAAAACTTTAAATGGTGACTGATCATAAAGGACTTTGGTTGGGGTTTGTTTGATAAGGTAACAAGCAGTAGCAACAGCATAACTCCAGAACCTCTTTGGCTTATTTTCTTGGAACATCATGGACCTAGCAACTTCCATAAGATGCATGATCTTCCTCTAGGCCACGCCATTCTGTTGAGGAGTGTAGGGACAGCTTGTTTGATGAAGATTTCCATGTTGAGATAGGTGCTGCTTGAAAGCTTGATTTGTGTACTCTCAACCATTATTTGATCTATTTTTTTAAGCTTGAAATTGTTAGTCACATAAGTCTGAAAATTTCAAAATGAATCAAGCACCCTATATTTAGATGGAATCAAGGTTATCCATGTGTATTTTTAGACTTCTCATCTATAAATTTGACAAAATATTTATGGTTCTCTCTAGACAAGCAAGGAGCAGTCCAAAAATCTGAATGTATTAAATCAAAACATTGATCATAGATAGTTGTGGATTTATGAAACACACTCTTACAATGCTTGCCTAAAATACAAGCATCACAATCATTATTTTCAAAAAGAACACCTGAAACCATTAAGTTTAAAGCTCTAACATGAGGATGTCCTAATCTAGCATGCCACAAAGCATTCTTATTTAAAGCAGAAGCATAAACAGAAGTAAAAGAACAGCTATGACTAGGCAGAGAAGCAAGCTCTTCAAGTAAGTAAATCTCTCCTTTTTTAAATCCTTGCCCAATCAAATGACTGCTCTAAATATCCTGAAACTTCACATCATTAGGACTGAATATAACATTGCAATGTAAATCAGTGGTACACTTCTTAATAGATAACAACTTTGATGTAAAATCGGGCATGTAAAAGGCTATAGATTCCTTATCAAACCATTTTAACTTGCCTATAATTGGAATCGTATCACCATTTGCAATCATAACATGTCCATTAGCAGGTTCTAATCTTTAATAAGACCAGTATCACTAATCATATGATGTGATGCACCTAAATCAACTATCAATGGATTAGAAATGCTACAAGACTATGTGATAGAGTAACAATCCTAGAATGGGTATATGCATCAGTTTGATCATGAACACTAGCAACATTAGATGCACCAAATGCGTACCCCCTGAAATTAAGAGTGGTACCATTGTCTTTAAGAATCTTAATGAGAGCATCCATTTGTGATCGGCGGATGAACTCATGCTCATCCGGACGGTTGGATTTATTGGTCTGGTGGGCAGTGTAAGTCACCAGCACCATGTTGTCAACACCTTCACGTCCTTCAGCCTCATGTGCTCGGTTTGATGACAAGCTCCACTCATCCCATGCTGATCACTTGCCCCATAACTCACATTAGCTCTTGGATCCCTATCCTTCATGAACTTGGGTCGCTTGAGATGTGGGTGAAGGATCCAACACTGGTGCTTCTTTTGACCTTGTCTCTTGCAATGGTCACAGTTCCCATTGAAGCTCCTATCCTAATACTTGTTCACCTTGTTGGCTTGAGGCACCTCGGCTTGGTTGACTACGGTAAGCTCCCCTTTTCCTCCAAAGAGACCCAACAACCCTTGTTCATTTATGATTTCTGCGCGGACGTCTTCCAAAGAAGGTAACATCTCAGCTCTCAAGATGTGCTTCGCGAGGTGTAGGTGGAGCTAAGTATGAGCAACAAAGCAAAGACTTTGTCTTTCTCACACCTCTCATTGAGCTCATATGGATCAGTTTTACTCGGCGTCATCATCTCAAGCTCTGACCACAAAGCTCGAAAATTTCCCATGTGCTTGGTAAACTCCATATCTTCTTGTGCTAAGATATTGATAGGTCGCTTGATCTCAAAAACACGGGTAAGGTTTTAGATGTTCCCATACACCTTTTGGAGTGTATCCCAAGTACTTTGCCTTATGACAGTAGTTGTAGGCCTTCAATATCGATGGATCCAACGAGCTTTAAAGGATAGACATCACCAGATTCTCTTCCTGTATCCACTTCACTACATCACACACGAAAACCTCCTCATCACCTTCAAAAGTAATGAGCTTGGGAGCTTCATCTTCGAGGATGTGTTTCCATAAACCCTTACTTCCATTGCTGTCTTCATCACACGAGACCACAGAAGGTAGTTTTCTCCCTTGAGAGTCACTGGAATCACTGTAGTCTTTGTATTCTCCATCTTGAAATTTCACGGATTGAAAAGATGTTCTTGAGTGTTCTTTGTTTAGAGACAAAATAAAAACTCAAATTCAAGTGAACCTGGCTCTGATACCGTAAAAGAAAAATAGAATCTGAGTTTAGACGAGTAGAAGAGAGTTTGAGAGAGACTAGAAGAGATTTGAGAGTATTTCGAGACTAAAGGAAGAGACTTTCAAGAACCCATTTCTGGGAGCTCAAGAACCCATTTCTGGGAGCTCAAGGACACTAAAGAGAAATGAAAGAGACTCGAAAAATTGCTTAACATTAATGATTTGAGGTAACAAATATATAGAGAAGGTTATGGGTAAGCTTAACGAATATAAGATAAGCTTTCAACACAAAGCATGTGTAGTCAAGGAGGGAATAGCATCTAATTTGAAATGCAAGGACGACAAGCTTCACAAGCTTGATTCTTTTGGCAACTTAACCAGATGCTCTTGGACAGCCTGTCCATACACGGACTAACCTTATCCTAAAGGTTCAATGCTCTTGGAATTGAGGAAGTGTCGAAGAAGGGCTGATCCAGATGAAGGTAACTCTTTTTGATTTACCCGAATATACTTTGGTCGACTTATTTACCTTGGTCGACCAAAAGTTGTACGGCCTTGTACGGACACTCCCATTTAAATTCCTTCTCGTTTCTTTAGCGTTCTTCAACCTTCATCAATAGTTTTTAACCACATCTCTTTTTGGTTCAACACATGATGAATTGTCTCTTCTAGCTCTGGTTGGTTTCCCCCTCATGATCAAGATGGGATTCATTTTCAACTGTTCTAGTTTCTTGAGTAGGTGCTTCCTTTGCCTCATCCCTTGCCTTAGGTTGGCTAATACCAAGACTTTCCAAGATGATTCTCAGGTTGTTTGCTCTGTATGAGGGTGTGGGTGAAAGATCCTTCAGATTATCCCAGCTTTTCTCATCATAATACCCCTTAGACTCCACAAATCTGACATCCCTTGAGACCATTACCCTCCTAGCCTCTGGTACATAGCACTTGTATCCCTTCTGGTTCGCTGAATAACCAATGAATATTGCCTTGACACTCTTGGCTTCAAGTTTATTTCTTTGTTTTTCTGGAATCAAGACAAAGCAAAGACACCTAAACACACGAAATTGATCAATAGACGGTCTAGTTTTGTTTAATACCTCATAAGGTGAGACATCATAGAGAACTTTTGTAGGTATCTATTGATCAGATAGCATACTGACACCACACCATCACCCTAAAACCTATTTGGAACATTTGTGTGGAACATCATGCTTCTGGCAACCTCCATAAGGTGTTGATTTTTCCTCTCAGCCACTCCATTTTCTTGTGGTGTGTATGGGCAGCTTGTTTGATGAATGATCCCATGTTTGGATAGATGGTTTTTGAATGCATGACTTGTGTACTCCTCACCATTGTCTGACCTAAAGATTTTAATCTTGGCATTGAAGTGATTAGTTACTTAACTTAGAGAGTTCATAAAAGTTTCTAACACCCTATCTTTGGATTCGATTAAGGTCAGCCAAGTGTATTTTGATTTCTCATCTATAAAGGAGACAAAATACTCGTGGGTTTCACACAAAAGGAGCTGTCCATACATCAGAATGAACTAAAATCAAAGCAATGCTTATAGATTGTGGTCGATTTAGTAAAAAACGACTTGCAATGTTTGCCAAGGATACAAGCTTCACATCTATTAGTGTTAAAGGAAATATTAGGCAACATTAAAGCTAAAGCATGAGAGAGAGGATGGCCTAATCTAGCATGCCATATTGCATTAGAAGCTAAAGCAGAACTGGAACTAAAAGCACAAGAAATATCAGAACTAAGGTTGGTGTCTTCAAGCAAATTCAATCCTTCCTTGCTTACACCTTTTCCAAGCATCTTAATAGTCTCAATATCCTGAAAATGGAAATCATTAGGACTAAAAATAACTTTGCAATTAAGATCAGCAGTAGCCTTTTTAACAGAAAGCAAGTTAGAAGCAAATGTAGGCATATACAATGCTTTAGATTCCTTATCAAACAATTTTAGGTTTCCTATGCCTTTAATAGGTACTTTATAACCATTAGCAATTAATACATTTCCTAGAGCATGTTCAATGTTGCTAATGAGACTAAAGTCCCGAATCATATGGGGAGATGCTCCTGAATCAATAATCAATGGTTTAGCCCTCAATGATGTATTTAAAACATTACTACTAATGTTACCATAGTTTGCATTAAGAGCCTTGTTAAGGGCTTCAATGTCTGATTTGAGGATGAAGGCTTCATCAGAAGAGGGTTGAGATGTGGCTCCCACTGCATATGTGGTTGAAACTAGAGCTCTTCCATCACCATATGGGTGCATAAGCTGAGAGGCTTGTTGAACAGTTTCATTGGCCCTTGCTTGGTTAAACCTTGATGGTGGCCTTAGATGTGGGTGAAGGATCCAACACTGGTTCTTCATGTGACCACTCTTCTTGCAATCCTCACACGTGAAAGAGACTCACATAGCCTTGTTCATTATGGATTAGAGTACATACCTCCTCAAGAGTAGGTAACTTGTCTGCCCTCAGATGGTGTTTGATGAGATCATTGTACGCTGGACTGAGAGTGAGGAGTAGACCAAACACTTTGTCTTGCTCACGCCTTTCATTCAGAATGGTGGAATTAGTGGTACTCGGCCTCAACATCTCCAGCAATGCCCACAGAGCTCTGACCTTACCAAAGTGTTGGTTAAAGTCCATGTCTTCCTGGTTCAAGCAGTTGATAGCTTTCTTCACTTCAAAGACCCTACTGAGGTTGGATATGTTTCCATAAACCTTTTGTAGTGTGTCCCACAACTCCTTTGCGGGTTCACAATATTATTAGGCCTCCATTATGGGACCATCAAGTGAGCTCTGGTTGATAGACAACACCATAAAGTCCTCTTGACTCCATTTGCATTCATCTACCACCACAATCTCCTTTCCATCTTCTCCTTGGCTGGTTTGTTTTGGCGTCTCATTTGACGTGATATGGGACCATAAACATCTTCCAGAAAGAGCATTCTTGGTCATTCTCGACCAGGGAAGGTAGTTCACTCCTTTAAGAGTGACTGGAATCACCACTACCTTGTTTTTCTCCATTTTTGAAAAGCTACAGTAACACAAAGAAACTAATCCGAGAGAGTTTGAGAAACTAATTGGATAGAATGAAAGAGAATGAAGAGTAGAAGAGAATTGAAGAAGAAAAATAGGTTTAAGAGCTTAGAATCTCTGATACCATGTAAGTTTTATGAAGAACAATGGTGAAGAACACCAAGAACAGAGGAAAGAGACGAAGTTTGATTTGTTTGCTTAAGAGAGAGAGAGTAAAGAAAGGTTTATGGACGAGCGAATAGAGAGAGAGAGAGAGAGAGAATTAAACTCCTATTATCTTATCTTTACAGATTTGTTTACAACTTATACAAACAGATATATCTTACAAAGGAAGCTAAACAACATTGGCTTACTGAGGAAGCTAAAGATAAAATATTTATCTATTTTTACTGTAGCTTCGTGTTACTATTCACAGCAAGCAATATTTTCTTTATTTTTTTCATGTCAATAATCTTCAACCTTAGCACATTTCCTGGTTTCACAAGACCTTCAAGCCCTGCTGAGGTTTCGTGTAGACTTCATCTTCAAGTTCTCCTTGTAGGAAGGCATTCTCCACATCCATTTGCCATAAGTCCCATTTAAGATTAGTTGCAACAAATAAAACAATCCGAATAGTTTGGAGCTTGGAAACTGGAGCAAAGGTGTCTATGTAGTCCTCTCCATAGGTTTGAGTGAATCCTCTAGCCACCAGTCTTGTCTTCGTTCTGTCTATCATTCCATCTGCTAGTCACATCCATCTTCCCTTTGGGTAATTCACTTTCATACTAGGTATTATTTTTGATCATTGCATTTTTTTTAATCAGGAACTGATCTTCTCCATTCTTTATCTTCCATAGCTTCCTCATAAGCGCTTGGAACATGACTTTCATCCAGACTTGTGATGAAAGCATAGTGCTCTCTTGGAAAATCAGCAAAAGAGCAGACCACTTGAGTTGGGTGTGCTACTGCTTGGGCATTGTAATACACCTGAGTGTTGATCCAATTGGATGGATCTTTCCTCACCCTCATGCTTCTTTTTAATGGCAGTGAGTTTGATCAGGTCGTATTTGAAAAGATTGTGCAAAGATAATGATGTGCAAAATTTGTACAAAAGATTATCTTGCACAAGATTTGCACAAGAGAGATAATGATGTGCAAAGTTCAGGTCTGCCTTGAATCACCAGAAGAAGAATGTGCAAAGTCTGGGTCAAGATAACTTTGGTGCAATATCTGTGCAAAATAATAAGGACCATTTTGGTGCAAAGATAGGGATTTCCTGTCGACCAAGAACATTCTTAGAAAGTGTTTAGCGCCAAAGGAGTTCAGTTTGAATTCAAAAGAGATCAGATGTTGCCTTTGCCAAAGAGCTGTTGGGTCAGGTCACTTTCGAGCCATTCTGGACGTGCCATTCTCTCTCTCCAGCCTGCTATGAACCTGATTTCCAACAATAATAATTGTTTAAGTTTTCATTGCTTTATTAGGTTTTTATTTTCTTGTTTGTCTTGTTGTAAGGCTATGAAGCCACCCCATTCAATACATTTCGAAACTAAGCTGAAAGTGAAGAGTTCCCCTTTCTTCTTCTCTATTCTCAAGTCTTTGATACTCTCTCTAATCTCTGGTTACACGAATCTTACTCATATTCTCTCAAATCTCAATGAATCTCTCTTATTCTCTATTGCAGTCTCTTTGATTCTCACTTAATCTCTTATTCTCTTCCTCTTTAGATCGGACCACTCTCTGTCTCTACATCACTCACACAAATAAATCCATCTATTCTCACATGATATCAGAGCTTTCAGGCTCCTGAAACTCACAAAGCTTCCGCAAATCAAGCACAAGCTCACCCTCATTGATGTTTCAAACCACCGGAGAAGTTTATGTCTTGTTGGTTGTACAATCTCTTCAACAGGAAGTAGATTGCAACCATGTCGTGTCCAGAGATTTCCCAAGGTATATCATCCTTCCTTCTTTTCAGAATGAAGAGATCTCTCAGAGAAAGAAGGTTTTGGATCTGTTTGGCAAGCAAAACCCCAAACCAAGTCTGTACAAGCGATTTCCATGTTCTTTCCTAGATGCAGTCTCTCACTGTGTTCCCGAAGATGACGCCTGTAATCATGAAGAAAGGAGGGGTCTTAAGCAATAGTTGTTCAAAGGGAAAGAACAAACAAGGAAATAGAGTGCGGGTAGAGAAACCAAACCCCAAATTTGTCAAGTTCAAGTGAACAGTGTGCCTTGGAGGTTCAAGGAACCAGCTCAGGTTCCTTGGTTGTAAGTTAACCTCCTAACGCTTAATAAGAGCTTGTGTAATTATATCTGGTTGTGTTAAGTGATATGCTCGGTATCCTTGGAATAGTTTAAAGTTGCTAGAGTTGTTGAACCTAGTTTATGTCCAACGATACTTAAGAGTTGTGTGTGTACTGTTTAAGTTGTTTCTAAATTTGCTAGCATGGTTATTACTGACACAAAGAAATAAAAAGGAAAGAAAAAAAAAAGATTAGTATCTGATCGAGTTGAAGTTTTCAACTCCGTACAAGCTTAGAAGGCAAGGCATTTCGTACAAACTTGCATCTCAAGCTACCAAGGCTCAAACCTAACTTACCTTGGAAGAAAAGGGAAGTTCAATATCTCTCAGATCAACCTCAGAGAGTCAGGGAGCCGTTGGGAGCTTGTCTGAAGTGAGAATAGTATTTAAATGGAAGAGATCACATGTTCCTTTTAGGGTGTGGATCATTTGTGAGTTGTCACTGTCCCTCGGCCAAACCACAATAGTTTATTCTCTTCATCTTGTCTTGTTTCTCTTCGTTTATCCTATTAATATTGTATGCTTTAGACAAAAAATAACCAAGGAAAATAGTTCCTTATCTCTCTCTCTCTCTCTTTTGCACACGAAATATTACTCTCTCTCTCGGATTCAACTCTCTCTCTCTCTCTCTCTCTCTCTCTCTCTCTGTTCTTGAACATGTTCATCATTTACTTTCAAGGTATCAGAGCTTTAAGGTCCTAAACCTTTCATTTTCTTCTGCGCACACTCTCTATTCATTTCACTCTACCTTTATATCCGATTACTTTCTGTTTATCTTGAAGAACACCCTTTTATCCAGTGGATATTAGGTGTGTTCTAGCAAGTTTCTGGGCTCTTCTTCACCATTTCTTTTGTTTTCTCGACATATCTTCACCATATAAATAGAGATTAGCTTGTTTATGCTTCTTTTCTATCATGTCCAGTGTTCAAAATTCAAATTTCTACCCAGTCAACTGTTTGAACCGAGTTTGGTCTTATCAGTAAGAAGGTGACGGAACTCGTCAG